>CAAKHD010011386.1:0-16385 GCA_901007705.1 Fistularia tabacaria | reverse complement strand
ACACACACACCCACACACACACACGCACACACACACAGACACACACACACACACACACACACACACACACACACACACACACACACACACACACACACACACACACACACACACACACACACACACACACACACACACACACGGCTGTCTCTCTCCCCTTCCTCATTATGCTCTGACATGACAGCCAGATCACTCGGGGAAGCCGTCTAAACCCATCGCTGTTGGCAACCAACCAGACGCAAAAGCTAAAAATAGCCCATCAAAAATTTCCGCTCTAATTTGAATAATTCTCCCTCATTTCCAGTCGCTGTGGGAGGAGAGCTTCTGCAGACGAATCCCTGGCAGCCCCCATTGACTTCATCTCCACAGAGCCTGGGAGGGTCAGGGGGGACGGCAGGTATAAACTGGTTTTATTCATTTTGAAGGAAGTGGAGATAAGAGGATGATGCTAAGGATGTGTCCTCAGTAACATGGCTCCTTCAGAAATGACCAGCAAAATAAAGACTCATCAGCCACCTTTTCTTTTTTTTCTTGGGTATTCATAAATAATATCCCACTAGTGCTCTGCTATTTCTTGGTGATCTTTAGGTAATTTGTTTCATTTCTTTTCTTTCCATTGTTCCTAAAATTCTAAATTGGTTTTGATAGAATCAAGCTAATTTCACAGGAATTGAAATAGTTTTTTTAAAAGGAAATAAAGTGACTTGGCTTCAAAAAAATCCTAAATATGAGACACAAAAGGGGTGGATAGTGTTGTATAATCTTGTATATCTGGATACTTCAGAGGCATTAGTTTGATGCCATAATCAAGCTACTGGTAGTTTTAATCTGGTACAATAAAAATATCTGAATTTAACACAAAGCTGCGCTAGGTGAAAATTAGTTTTTTCAGGAAATAGATTTGATGACAAAATCACTTTTGTCAGAAATGACAAGGCCTCACTTTAATTTCAAATGACATCTGTTTAACTTCGGAGAAATGATGGACGGATGCTATATATTGACTGAAATTTAAAAAATGACTTTCTTGCAAGCTAGCTCTGCCACCTTCATTGTGCGTGTGAATGGGTGAATGGAATGCGGTGTATAGTGCTTTGAAAACACAAGGTATGAAAGCGCTCCACAATAACGTAGAAACCAGTTACCATCCAGCAACCTGGATACAATCACCACATTAGGATTGTTATCATAATTACGAATTTATTATTATTTTGAATGAGTATTTATGAAAAGTACAAATCTATTTTTCAGTTCTCCACGTTGAAGTACAAATTGTGCACCAACTACATTGAAATAAAGAGACTTCTGACGTTTCATTTTCCAAACCCAAGCGGATATTGGTATAATATGAAAAGGGTCCCTCAACACCCGCAATACTGTCTTTTTATATCCATGTAAATCAGCCCTGAGAGCATATTCTGACGAGAGGCAACATTCTGAAGCGTACTGGAACATTCTGAGGAGAAAGCCGACGGTGCTTGGATGTGGAGCTGGGATCGGGGAGATGGTTTTGTGCCGCACACATGAGAAAGTAGGTCAAACACAGTCTCCCATTCCCTCTGCGGTAAGTAATTCAAAGTGTTCATCAGCCGTCAAAGTCGCCCCAAAACACACCGGGTATAAAACAAAGAATTAAGGCAGAAGATTGAAGTGACAGCACGCGAACACGTCAACATTAAACACAAGCTGCATTCAGACAAAAATACCACAGCGTGAAGATCCCAGGGAGACGGTGATGCTAAATATAACCCTCCTATCTCTCTTTCATCTCTTCGCGTCCCCATCAATATTTCAGCAAAGGCCTATAGCTGTGACTCGGCTGGCTCCTGGAGCTGATGTTTTGTGTGACATGTTCACAGCAAGGTGGCGTGAATATTAGAGTCAAGGAACGGGCCATCACAGAGAGCTGACACGGCGGATGCTGATCAACGGTTTAAACTTCGGAAACACTTCTCATTCTGACCGTTATCAGGATGGAACACCTCTTAAAAAAAAAAAACCCAGAGGCTTGTAGAATCCTGACCCTGTGGGTGGACCTCAGGTGGGCAAACACACACACACACACACACACACACACACATTTGAATTTCAAATATCATGATTTCTAGTCTTTTCTTAATTTAATACCACCTTGTGCTATCATGTATAATAACCAGTTGTCAGAATTTTTATTTTATTTCCTGCCAATTGGGGGTTGAGTTCTTTTAAGTTTTTTAAGGTGAATTGTCAGTAATATTGGTATTTTAACAGTTAGACAATTTCAGGCTCATTTTAGCGAATTATCTTCCTCCATCTGACTCTATCCTCTGCATCCTCCTCTCTCATAACAATTAACTCCATGACCTCTTTCACTCCATCCATAAATCTTCTCTTTGGTCTTGCTCTAGTACTCCTGGCTGGCAGATCCATCCTCAGCATCCTTCTTGTAATATATTCACTCTACCTCCTCTCCCTCCTCTGAACATGTCCAAATTATCTCAGGCTGTCCTTACCTCCAAAGAGAACCTCAACATCTTCATCTCTGCTACCTCCAGCTCTGCCTCCTGTCTTTTTCTCAATGCCACTGTCTCTAAACCATACAGAATTGCTGGTCTCACCATTGTTTCTTACACCTTTCATTTTTGCTCATACTCTTTTATCACATATTACCCCTGGCACTTTTCTCCAATTGTCCAACGTGTTTCTTCACCTCTTTTCCACGCTCTCCATCCCTCTGTACTGTTGACCCTCAGTACTTAAACTCCTCCACTTTCTTTGTCTCCACTCCTTTAAAACATCTTGAAATCACATTAAAAAATGGATTTGTAAAATATCAATATTTTTACAGCAAGGTCATACCGTATGATTTATTTCTAAAGGTAATGAAATGTTTGAGCTGAAGAAAGAAAGTAGATGTGATGGTAAATGTTTCATGCGGAATGTAGACAGCAGATAAATGATTTACTGTGTGCAAAGACCGGGAGGAAAAAAGGAGAGAAGAGCTGACATCACTTTCTCAGGCCGACATGACCTTTGATTACCCTCTTAGATACACTGTTGTATTCACCTGGTAATTCTAGCTAATATGTGGATAATATATATGTTTCTTTTTGATATCTTTAGGTTCTTCCCACTTTTTAGTAGATTCCTTGGAGAGTTTCAAAAATGTGCTTGTTAATTTTAATTTTGATATATTACTTTGTTTGCAAAAGGCTGGGCTGTTATTTATGTAATTCATTTTTTCTTAGTGTCCATTCATGACATATTCTCATTATTTCCAGACCATTCAGGGGAATCACTAGCAGACAATTGGCCACAAAAGGTCACTTTCAAAGCAAAAGAAAAGAGAAATAGAGTGATAAATGTTACACAGAGGAAGTCGGGAAGTCACTGCCGCTACACGAAGAACTCGGAGATGAGTTGACATTTCCCGCAAACGCTGACTCGTCCTCTGTCTGAACCATGATTTTAAACTTAGACATGAGCAGTGAGATGGCTATTTGTTTTTCCCCTCTTAAATGTCACAGTGGGATGGTGGTGTCCGTCACTGAGCCACCATGCACCCCACACCCCACTGTCTCCTGGTGAGAACGCCACATTTCCAACAAAAGCCACGATCCCCCGATTGTGCACTCATGTTTCGAAGTCCTACGAGACTGAGGTTGACATTAATCACATTTCAGGGCTCATTTAAATGAATGGCCTTGATATTTCAGCAGCGTGTTTGATCCAGAGCGGTGTGACGGCACGGGTCGAGGGAAGTCGGCTTTGACGGTGGGATTGAGATGCAGGGAATGACTTCTGCTGAAATTCAGTTGTTCTGGAGCTCATTTTGTCTAATATACCGGCTTGACAACAAACCGTTTCGGCTTGGAAAATGTTGACAAGTCAAACCCGCTGTGAAATTACATGCTGTTTGATTATGTTTGCAAGAATCCACTCTCATTACCCGGCTTCCCTGCAAAGAAAAACAAACCAAAGCGAGATTGACAGATTCCAACAAATGACTGTAAAAATCGTGGAACCGGGGAGAAACTTCGTAACTTCTCTTCCCACTGCAACTGCATTCAACTTCCCCTCATTTTCAAAGTTTACAGCTCAACGCCAGATAAATGGCACTTTTGATAAAGATGGAGATATATCTTTTATTCCACCCACAAGGGCAATTTGAACATCGAGGCCAGGAGTTTGTAGTAACACGATGTTATGAAATTATGAATAAAATGATTTTTCTTCTTTAGCAAACTGAGACACACTTAAAATCTGACAGAGTCATCACATTTGACAGTAAATGTCAAACCAAGGTCTTTCTTGTAGGTAGTATTTGCAGTACTCTCAGTGCCAGAAAACAAGTACTATCCCAAGTACAGAATATTGGAAGGTACTTGATACAGGTATCAGATATTAGATGGCTCAGTTCTAGCTGGTGCAGACAAAAAACAGCTTGGCTGGGACGTGGTTGCAGAGGTGTTCCCACCGTCATCCTGCCAGCTCCACCAAACACAGGCTGCTGGAGACCTGATCAGACAACTCCAGACAGCTACAGTGCTCTCATTGCAATGGAACAGCAGGATGTGCCTTGGAGCGGGCATTTTTTGGATTCCGAGTGTATTTTGCAAAACTGATGAACCCTGCCAGACCCTGGAGATTCCTGACCAATTGCACTATTGAGTTCCTGTTGGACTTCTAATGCTTTTGTGTTTCTGAGCATTTAAAAGCTTTCTAAAAACTATGATTCTGCCCCCTTCGAGTTTGTCTTATTTGGTTTCTATTAGTTTCACTGTTCACTGTCATTACTTTCTGTTCCCGGTTTAACTGTCCAATCAGCTCCCCGCCTGCCCTCATGTCACTCACCTGTTTCATGTCATCCTCTCCTGACCTGTTTTTATCAGGCATTAAATTAGATCTCTTCTTCCTCAGTATGTATGGCTTTCAAGCTCGTGCACAGACCCCTGTTTGTGACTGCATGTGATTTTTGATGATTCATTTTGGT
This sequence comes from Fistularia tabacaria, assembly GCA_901007705.1. Lineage (NCBI taxonomy): Eukaryota > Metazoa > Chordata > Actinopteri > Syngnathiformes > Fistulariidae > Fistularia > Fistularia tabacaria. Next base: position 11,413 of record CAAKHD010011386.1, on the reverse strand, counting down.
TCCTTGAAATTTTTTCCTGTACAAAAGGAAACCAGAAACTACGCTGATCCAGACCAAAGGAAAGAATCTGCATCTTTTAAAAAAAAAAGGCTTTCTGGTGTTTTGGACCCTGGCTGGATATCTTGAGGAAACCTGATATTGACACTACAAGGTGGGACTTTGTTTGTCGTCAGCGACCTAAGATGTGATCAGGACTTGATTTGCAAAGTGGCATAGTGGTTTGTGCTTTTGTCTCACTGTCTCACCTTTCGCTTTCTTTGTGGAGTTTCCATGGTCTCCCCATGTCTGCATGAGTTTTCCGCCGGCAAGCCAAAAACATGCAGGATGTTCATTGGAGACCATAAACTCCACCTATGTGCAAATGAGTGAGTGAATTATTGTATGTCTCTATATGTGTTCCTGCGATTGACTGGCCACTGGTCCAGGGTGAACGCCATATACATATATATATATACATATATCTATATAATATAAAATAATTTGTTTTCAAAGATCTAGAAGTAAGACGACTGCTTTGAGAACTTGTGCATTTTGTAGTTCTTGGCTTCCCCTTCAGCTCAAAAGGGTGTAGAGCTGGAAAAGACTGGAAAGCACATCTACAGCAGCACAGCACAGGGTTGGGATTCAGCCCCGGTACCAGGATGGTCAAAAGGAGAAAAAAAAAAACACAACTTCATAATTTGCCTTATACAACAATTTGGCCTGAGAGCTGACTTGGACTTTGAACACACCGCAAAAGGATTTGCTGTTTAAGTTGAATCACCGGCTGTCTTCCGTGGGTAATGGGAAAAAAAGGGACACTACGGCCTAAAACAAATGAGCACTCCTGCTCTCAAAAATTCTTTGCATCAATCTATGGCTCTCGGCAAAACAGCGCATTGATTGAGGATGTGTTCAGCTTAGAAAACTACAGATTGGAGTGCTGCTTCCTCCTGTCATCCATTTGTAGATAAGTAGTAAGGAGCATATGATTTGTGGGTCTAAAAAAGAGCAAACACACACACACACTCTGAAGAAATTGATGTCAGCATCCGGGTGTGTTTTGTTGGGTTTTCTTTTTTTCTCGCTGATTAAAAGCCAGTTGGCAGGCATTTGCTCAGCCCTCCCAAGACTCTCTGAATACATGAATACATTATTGTCATTTAAAAGAAACAAACATGCAATTATATGAAGAGCTGAAATAAAAAGGAGTGAAACAAGGCAAGTAAAGCTGCCATACATACCTTGTTAGCATGTGACCGCACACAGGGGTGATGAACACAAATGCAGGCACATACACACACATGCACAAACCCTCCCGTTGACATCGGCTGCCTCAGCTTCAATCAAAACCCACTAAAAACAACATGTAGATTCTCCAACAAATGAGCCTGTCAGCTCTGCTGTTTTATGTGTTTTGATGCTCCAGATTTTGTTGGCTTAATTTAGCTGGAAGCTGCACAGAAGTGGGTCGTGAAGAGGAATCGGGGCTCGCGGGATCCGAACCACAAAGGTCATGGTAGAGACCTTCTGTATGTCTGCACGAGAAACACTTCAACATCCTCACTGACTTTCGAACCCAGTTTGAGCTGCTGTGTTCAATATATGATAAATAAACCGAGTTGCATGACATCACAACAGGTCAAGATCTGAGCTGATCATCTGAAATGATGGTGAGGTTTTATTCAGTGTTATGATGGATATTATTGTGCAGGACACTGATTTAGCTATCTTTCCCACTGGAAATTGTTAAAATATATTACCCGAGGCAGGAAGTATTGCACTTTGAAGAAAACTACCGTACAGATACCAAGACGGATGGATTCTGCTTCATGATAGTGCAAAAAAAAATACAATAAATAATGGTGTTGTACATCGGGACTAACCAAAATTTCAAAAAGACAACATGGGGCTTTGATTACAAACACTAGGAGCATGGTATTAGCCCGGCTTAAATATTTTGAATGCAACAAATTATTCAATTAGCTGCAGGAAAACTAGGTGACCCATTATTATTTTGTTAAAATGGGTCCATAGCCTCACTCTCACTTCCATAATGTGTCCAAAAATTGACAGACCTGCTCCCTGTTGATTTTAGTTGCAGCAGCAGCAGCAGCAGCGGATTCTCTCATCTGTCAATTCAAATGAGAAACACCGAGGCAGACAGCAGGCTGACAGTGCTGGTTGTGCTCCTGAACGTGACTCGAATCCACGTGATTGGCTGAAATAACGGCACATGATTGTACACGCAGGGATTGATAACACCTACCGAAGCTAAATGTCACTAACTTTTTGGCATCGATGATCATGTGCTGTGCAGAGGGCAAAATGATTACATGAATACAATACGTGGTATTTCTGAATTAAAACTATTTATTTGAGAGCAAAACTATCAGCAAGGTAAAGGAAAACAAGCCATGTGAGAGGAGGATTATTATTCCTGATATTCCAGATGAGAGAAGTCTCTTCCTCTTTTTCCAACAATTATTTCCACATCCCTAATCACGAACAAATCGGCCTTGGAACAGAGTTTTCAGTCAAATTTTGAAACGACCTGCGAACAAGCCTCAATGCATGAACACACAAACAAACTCAAAGGCTTTCTGCAAAGCAGCATTGTAACAAAGCGGCAGTAGTGTGCAGTATTCTGCATCGTTTACATCGTTGTGTTCTACTGTTATAACTTTTTTTTGTGCTTTTTTTCAGTAAGCCCTCATTTTTCAAGTTAGCCCTCATTTTGGCTCCCTAAAAAGTTAAAAGTGCGAGTGATAGTGGTGTAAAGAAGAAGTTAATAATTATAGCCGACCTGAAACAGGAAATAAAATGTGAGAGTGGAGTTCCTGTTACAGATCTCGCTAAGCACCACGACATGGTCAACCATCTGTACAATCTTGAAGAACAAAGATGCGCTAAAGACAGCTGATGTGGCTAAAGGGGTAACTACGTTAACGAAGAAAAGGTCTCATGCAATGGTTAGCGCTTTGGCCTCACAGCACAAAAGACCCTGGTTCGATTCCGACAGGGGACCTTTATTTCTGTGTGGAGTTTGCATGGTCTCCCCATGTCTGCGTGGATTCGATGGTTTCCTCCCTTGTGTCCAAAAACATGCAGCTGGTTAATTGGGAAAATTTGGAAAATTGCCCAGATGTGCGAATGAGAGAGTGAATGTCTGTATATGTGGCCCTGCATTGACTGGCCAACAGTCCAGGATGCACCCTGCCTCTCAGGATAGGCTCTGGCATCCCCTTACGACACTGAGTAGGATAAGCGGTAGACAATGGATGGATGGATGGATTGTTTGGATGAATGAAAGCCATTTTGCCGGAAATAGTGTTCGCGACGGTCTCATATTCGAGAAGGCTTTACTTTTGCATGCTGATTTAGTGAAGGAAATGGCGAGAACAAGTACTGGCAGGAAGAGAGAGAACACTAGAAACATGCAGATGATTAAGGTTATCTTAAATTCCTTTCTGTGTTTCTACCACGAATTAACCCATAAAAAAGTTTCAAAAGAGTATTTTTTTGAGGGGGGGCTCGAGAACAGATCGTTGGGATTTACATCGATTTCAATTGGAAAAATTGATTTGGTTCAGAGTCAAAGAATGAATTAAATTCATAAGCTGAGATTCAACTGTTGGTCATCAGTGTGTTTGTTTTCAGGTCCAGTCACATGTAAACTATAGAATCACGTTGAGCATTGGATCTCCTATTGTGTGAGAGAACGTCGTCAGGTTCCATTCAACATTTCCCATAACAGATCAGCTTTATTCAGCATCATCGCCGCCAAGGCCCTCGCCAAGACTCACGAGCGCAGGGAAAGCCACTGTTGCTATGGCGATGGGGGGAACGTGTGGCGGCTGAGGAGTGCCGTGACAAAAGACGACAGCGGATCTGACAGCGCCGGGGCTGATTGGCCCTGAGCTGAATGCTGATGTGTTTAGACAACAACGGCATTCTCACAGCAATGTTTGACGGGAGTCTCATACCTGAGAGTCCCTCGTCTCATTATGTCTGGCAGCCGTTGGTAGCCATTACAATAACGCTACCAAGCTTTTAGTCCTCCAGACACATGGCGAGCACCCGGTGTGATGACAACGTGCTTGAAAATAGAAGTCCAGGAAGGTGAAAGTCAAGACAGCTCGTGCAGCCTCCTGCTGAAGTCTTGCTCTGATCACCCGACAGGGTTGACTTTTAACACGAATGAATGTGTTTTGAAAATTCTGTGCCTCTTTGATGAACAACATTGTCAAAATTTTTGTTTAAAGTGGTAAATGAATGCTGAGGTACTGGAATAAACATTGTCGGTGCAAAAAAAAAAGGGGGTGAATCATATCCGCTTCCAAACTGAGATTTCAAAGATTGTTATTTAAAAACATGTTTACCGAGCAGTCGGTTTTACTCTGCTATGTGACAGAGTCAAACCTAGAAGAGTCACTGATTATTTTTATAAGGATAATTTAGCACCTTTCTGGAGGTGAGGATGAGAGAGAGAAATTATTGGATGTCTCCACATGTGGCCCTGTGGTTGACAGGTGATCAGTGCAGGTTAAATCTTGTCTGGGATTGGCTCCAACAACCCCATGAGCCTTTTTAGGTAGATTATAGGTCCAGACAATGAAGGGAAATGACTGATATTATTTTTATTTTTATATTAAACATGGAAAATTACCAATGAAATTAATAGTGGTGGCCTGGTGAACACAAGAACCCAAATTTCCCTCACTTTTAACCACCACTACTTGAGACTTGAGTCTGGCTCAGAAGTCTTTACCCATCACACCTTGACACTTCCTCTTCTTCCACTCATATGACACATAAAAGACATGTATGATGGAGAAGGAAAAAAAAACAGATTCCGATGTTCTCAGATCTGTTTCAGGCCTCATTCGAATATGGGAATAGACTTGATGTGACTCTGACAGGGTGTCTGTCGTCGCGGCGTGTCGACTCCCGTTGATGAAAATAAAATAAATAAAATCTGAACAAGTTCAATGGAGGGTGAGGCTCCAGAGATGCTCTTGAGAGAAAAAACTGATATAATTTGAATCTCCACGGCATTCTGTCCCACTTTTGTGTAACTTGCATTTAAATGTCAGCTTCTTTACTTCCTGTTCCAGGTCAAGCGAGAAAACTTTGGTGGGTCTTTAGCCTCATCCAAGTCATACGTGGATATGAAAATGAAGAACGGCTATAAGGAACCATCTTTTCCCAGAAGATACTGACAGCATGCTATGCCTGACAGTGACTCTGCGCTGACGCCACCGCAGCTGAGAGTCGCTCCGTTATCATTGCTGTATTTATACAAAGTGACTAAAGTAGGTATCTCATGTTGAGGGATGGAAATTATTCAGCTTAAGTCTTCACTTCTACCAATAAAACTGTTGAAACTGTCAGCACTTGACATCCGTCACCATCCCCCTGCGGTGAGAATCAAGCCCCCTCTCCACCACCCGCCCCACAATCCCTTCAGGCAGGTTAAAATTGCAGGTCTCTTCACTATTACATGCAGAGATGGACGCCCGCGGGGCTGGCGGCGCAGCGTGGCACTCCACTGGGATTTACTGTTGACCTGCTAAAGGTCACAGAATGTATTAATGTGTTTCAGAAAGAACATACACGCTCATGATGGGCCGGGGGTGTGAACTGCTGCAGAACAGCCTCCAATATTTGTTTGCGTGTGTTATATGACCCAGTAAAAGCTCATTCAGAAACACTAATGTTGTGATATTAAACATCCATATAACTCATCCCCTATATTTTCAGCCTCAAAAATGAAAGTAGCAGGAATGCAATCATCAAAATCAGCCGAAAATACGCCATTTTGCTTTTGCTGCAGAAAATACTGGTTGATTGAATTCATCTTTGTGCCCATACTAACCTTCACTGTTCCAAACACTTATCGAACTTATGGGTTCATTAGACCGCATTTACCTTCCAGGTTTTAAATCCCAGTTCCAAATTTTTTAACCACCGGCAGTACAGTAGCGCAGTGGTTAGCACTTCCGCCTCATAGCAAGAAGGTTCCGTTCTTACAGGCGGCCTATCTGTGTGGAGTTTGCATGTTCTCCCCGTGTCTGACTGGGCTCCTTGGTTTTCCTCCCATAGTCCTAAAACGTGGAGAACATTAATTGTAGACCCTGAATTGCCCAGACGTCTGAATGTTAGACTGAATGGTTTTATGTCTCTATATGTGGCCCTGTGATCGACTAGCAATGGAGGACGGAAAAGAATATATGTATTCAGTGTACTTAAGTACACTTTTAAATTATTTATTATTCGTTATGATACGAGTTTATCAAGTGCATTTTATTTGAAGGAAACATCATGCTGTCCAATCCATTACCTTTATGTGACTATTTAACCTACATTTCAGCTATGAATTTAAAATAAAGTAATAGACTCATTGTCCATTGTGGTATAGACAATGAGTGAATGAATCTTGATCCCAATCGTAACCCCATTGTTTCAAACAGTCATTGGACTCAACTGGACTCTTTTTACCCTCCAATTCTTAAGTCCTAGCACCAATTTTTTTAACTATCTGCTCAGTTATTAACCTTTTGTTACTGTCAGTCCCCAAATAAGGACGTGCAATTTTAAGTTCCCAGCCCTAACCCTAACCCTAACCCTAACCCTAACCCTAACCCTAACCCTAACCCTAACCCTAACCCTAACCCTTCATCGTCTAACTTGCTGACAAACTCGATTAGCATGAAATAAACAGAAATGACGACTAACAACAGGAGATTGAAAATACAGAGAAAAAAAAAACAATTAAAACAAACCAATATCACCTCAACAGTAACACCAAATGTTGGAGGCTTTGGATCCTGAAACAGAAGGAAACAAAAACAAATATCTGATTCTCATCCAAATTCATTTCATATATTTTATTTATTTCTTTGTTGCATGATAAATATGGGATCTGTGTCAAATTGAAGGAAAACATCAAAATCGGGTGTCTTGAACACTGTTGTGTGGGGTTTGTTGTTAAAGCGGGGATCTGTTTTAGAGACTCATTTGTAATTAATAAGTTCCGAAAGTTCCTATGTCAACGAGGCAGAGCTGTCCACATAGATCGTGTCTGACAAAGGGGACCGTGTTCTGAGCAGACCCTCTAAAGACCCTCCACACTGTGCAAAATATAAATTATGGGTTGGCTCTGTTGCAGTCGCCAAAGAAATCTTCTTTGAGGATGGCGGCTGTTTGTCACATTTGTGGGGGAACATTTTAAAAGTTTTAGAATGGACTCGCTGTCACAGAGTGATTTTATATCCCTGGTGTGTTTCCCTGGGTAAAATCCGAGGGGCGGATCTTTGTTAGCGATGCCTGTCACAGACGTCCAAGTGACCAAATAACTTTTAAAAAAGATTGATGTAAGACAGAGAGAGAGAGAGAGAGTGGGAAGGATCTTCTATATCTTTTCAAAGAGAAAGAGAAAGGGACCGTTGCAGGACAAGACAGAAGAGATTATTTATCCAAAACTTTTTGAAGAATAACAGAAAATATGCAAAAAGTTAGGTTAAAATGAGCAAGAAAATTACCTCTTTTATTTTAATTGATCAGGAGTCGCAGAAAATTAAGCAGGAAATTGAAATCAAACAGCATGAATGGTTTGCATTGCAAAAAATGTGAAAGTCTTCGTTCTAATCTAAAATAAACACAATTTGGGATGTTTCTTTTAAGTGTAAGAGGGGATTGAGAAGCCTGCATGAAAGAAAAGCAAAATTAAATTGTTATGGATTTTTTCATCTTTCTTTTGGTTCAACTGAAAAAGATGAAATCATAAATAATGAATGGTTTGTTGGTCTTATATCAAATTTTGTATTTCAGGTCCAGCCTCTGCTGGCCTTGCTTACCAGATAAGTCACCTAGCAGCTGCAGTGATTCTAACTGGAGGAAAACATTTGCGGGATCCAAATTTCAATGTCAACCACTGTGAAGCACATTTTCTCTGAATTGGAATTTGATGTCTGAGCCGAACACTGAAGACCTTGGCTGATTCTACAAGTCTCCTGGGTTTGACACGCTTAATAATGAATAAATACATTTTTGATGAAGTTGTAGTCACACTGTGCTCGCGGTTCTCCAAGCGTCAGGGACACACACGCACACCACGCACACACACACACAGCATGCAGGTACGCTGGAAGCCTCAAAACACATAATGTCAATGGCAATCAAGGTCAGAGCTGATGTGTTCCCAGGCTCGGATTGGGCCCACTGATGGACTCGTTGCCCCCGGCTAAATGTGAAACACCCCCACTTGGTTTCCCCTGTCACTGAATCATGTTGCATTCAGGTGGTGCTCCTCCCTGTAGGAAATGTAGGATCCAGGAAATAAATAATTGGCGAGTAGATTAATTATTGATTTATTGGGGGGTCTTAAGGCCATGGAGTGAAGGTCATGCCTTTCAGATCAACCCCCAAAAGTGTACTTGAGTACAATTTTGAATTATATGGCACTACTATTTCTCTCGCTCAAATGCGTTTTAGAGGGAAACATCATGCTATCTTATCCTTTATCTTTATCTAGCTGTTTAACCTAAATCATTTTATGATTTGTTAGTTTCTTGCATTTTCTTCTTACCTTCAAAATCCCAAGTTTTTGTGTGCTGTGAGTTCTGAAGGTCTCTCCAAGCTTTTGGGCTACCAAATGTAAATTGCGGAGCTTTGTCCAGTAGCATTGGAAAAGTACTATGATCTTGCAGGCAGTTCCCAGGTAAGTAGAAACAGAAAGTACGGACAAATGCCCTTATATTTCAAATATAGTGGGGTTTGTTGTTAAAGGTGGGATCTGTGGGGACCCCATATATATATATTTATAAATAAATGAATTACATAAATCTATAAATAGCTTTAAATAAGAATCAAGGAGGTGGAGTGGTTAGTGCTTACGCCTCTCAGCCAGAAGGTGCTGCGAAGTGAAAGTTCTGATAGGCTCAAGCTACCCCATAATCCCGTCTGCAGCAGTATAGAAAATGAATGAATCAAATAAGAATCAAATAAGAAGCTAAACATCTAATCTGTTTGCTGAGGACCCCCTGGAAGGACCTCAAGGATTTCTACTGTTCTTCAAAAACCTGTTGGAGAACCTGTGGCTGTCATCATTCCTTCCCTGACTGCGGTAGGATGCCTGGTTACGGTAATTAACCTGGAACTTCTTAAGGCTTAGAAATGACACGTTTGTCATCCACGTGTGTGGTTTTTTAACGAGTTACTCCAGTAATCTAACCTCCTGCAGAAAGAAGCGCTAATCTGTCGCACAGTCAGATGTCTGTTCCCCCATAAGGAGGGTTTTAAGCCATTTATTCCTCAGAAAGGATCAAACCGAAGCTGCTGTTGCCACTACAGTCATCTCTATTTGTGGCTCGTCTGCTGAATTATTCATAACTGACGAGTATTCTGGTCCCGACTGATCACACTCACTCCGAATCGCCTCAGTGAAGTGTGCCGGGCACTTTCAACGGCTTTATATAAATTATTGTTTTGTCAAGAATAAATGAAATCTGCCTCACCACTCCAGATTATAGTTAGAGGACTTGGAATGCATACTGTGTAAATACCTAGATCTTAATCAAGGGTTGCAAGATTATTAAAAAATATCAAATTATTTACAATAATGTCCTGTCTAAGACAGACTTCTGTTTTTTCCTTTCAGCTTTTCCCTTCATGGGTCACCACAGCAAATAAACCTTCTCCATCTAACCTTATTCTCCGTATCCTCTTCTCTCACACCAGCTGACTTCCTTTCCTCTTTCCTTACTTCCATACATCTTCTCGTTGGTATTCCTCTAGACCTCCTGCCCAGCAGCTCAAATCCCAGCATCGTTCTTCCAATATATTAACTATCTCCTCTGTACATGACTGAACCATCTCATTCTGGTTTCTCTGACCTTCTCTCCAAAGCATCTAACGTGCTTTTCCCTCTGATGGACTCATTCCCCATCCTATCCATCCACGGCAATCCCAAAGAGAACCTCAACATCTTCATCTCTATAACCTCCAGCTCTGCCTCCTGTCTTTTCTTCAATGCCACTGTCTCCAAACCATACAACATTGCTGGTCTCACCTCTGTCTTGTAAATATCTGGCTGATATTTTTCTATCCCATAGAACCCCTGACACTTTTCTCCACCCGTTCCAACCTGCTTGAACCTATTTCCTCACCTCTTTTCCACACTCTCTACTGCTCTGGACTGTTCACCCTAAGTACTTGAAATCCTCCACCTTCTTGATCTCCACTCCCTGAAGCCTCACCGTTCCACTTGGGCCCCTCTCATTCACACACATATATTCTGTCTTGCTGCGAGAAACCTTCATTCCTCTCCTTTCCAGAGCATACCTCCACCTCTCCAGATTCCTCAACCTGTTCCCTGCTCTCACTACAGATCACAATGTCATCTGAAAACATTATGGTCCCAAGACAGGTTAGAGACGATAAAAAATAAAAATTAGTAAGAAATTACACCAAATACAGAAAAATATTTAGGAATAATTCAATGACCTAAGAATTTCACCTTAGATCAAGAAATTGCTATAGATGGTGCAAAAGTGCGGGATTAATAAGAAAGTTTTCAATACCATCAAGAGATGATCTGAAAATAAAGGCAGTCCATGTAAAAGTACTGGAAATGTCCTCTAACTGAGCAACCAATATTCTTAACCAAACAGGACACAAACTGCAACAAATTGCTGCAACCTGTAAGTGCAGGTAGTTTCATTTGTTATCGAGAAACAACCCAGAAATAATCCAAGTAAGTTTCCAGTCTGCAAAACCAAAATAAGCGGATCGAATCAAACCGGATTCCCTTAAAAATCGAATGGATATAACCAAAATACTGCAGAAGTAACTTTCATATTAATCAAAAATATTATTTTTGTAACAATAGAACACAAGTAGAATAAGCGAAAAACAGGTGCCTTTGTGTTGTGGGGTTTGGGAAACGTTTTATGAACCACTGCTCTAATGGTATGTGATTAAATAGTTATATATATTTATAACACATTTGTTTCCAAGACTTTACTTTAAGGTACGTTCTCGCTTTTATTCACGGTCACAAACACACACACACACACACACAAACACACACACACACACACACACACACACCCACACACACACACATTAATAATAACACTGTCCAAAGGATGAAGCCCCCCCCCCCCCCAAACACACAAACACACACTTTCTGGACACCCAATTAGCTTGAGGACAAAAGATCCAACTCTGGGTTTGAGATGTTGAAACACTCCAATGCGAGCAGAAGAGCCTGATTAGAGTTTCGGCGTGCGTCATGGCCAAACACCGAAACACTCCAGAATAAAATATACCATTAGAGCAATAATTACATTTCTGTCAGAGAGCTGATTAGATAGAGGCCCTGGGGGGGGGGGGGGGGGGGGGCGTAACAGATGAAAGAGAGAAGACCCAG
>CAAKHD010011385.1:88540-98730 GCA_901007705.1 Fistularia tabacaria | reverse complement strand
GTGTTATTTTGTTCTAGTTCTGTGTAGCTGCTTATTACCTTACATTTGATTTTTTTTTTTTAATGCTTTTACTGATTTAGAGTTTTTGAACGTATCATCCAAACTATTCCAAAGATCTACTCCTCTAACTAAGACGCATCTGCTTTTGGTGTTTGTTCTAGATTTACTTTTTTGATAAACATGAATTCTTCTCAGATCATAGCAAGTCTCTCTAGGATTAAACCTTTCTTGAATACAGAGGGCGAGCGCAAGGTTATGACCTTTATACAGAGTAACAGCTGTGTTAAGCTCCACTAAATCATTTTATTTTAGTATGTTTAATTTAATGAACAATCGGTTTGTTGGGGCATAATAATTTGCATAATGAATTATTCATGACTGCTTTTTTTGCAGTATGAAAATGGGTTGGATCGTAGTTTTATAATTATTCCCCCATAATTCCACACAATGGTTTAGGTATGGAAGGATGAGGGAATTATACAATAAATTGAGTGATTTTTGATTCACAACTACCTTAATTTTACACAATATGCCAATTATTTTTGTTACTTTTGTTTTCACATAATTTAAATGAATTTTCCAATTCAAGCTTTCATTAATATACACTCCCAAAAATTTGTTATGACACACCCTCTCGATTTCCATTTGGTTAATTTTTGGTTTTGTTAGATTATCAATTTTCCTGTAGCCAAATATAATATATTTTGTTTTATCCACATTGATTGAGAATTTATTATAGTCAAACCATTTTTTTAGTATTTCTAGTTCTTTCCTGACTATATCAATTAGCTCATCAATATTTTGTCCAGAACAGTAGAGGCTAGTGTCGTTGGCAAACAGAATACATTGCATTTTCTTAAGGACCTTACAGATATCATTAATATACATAATAAAGAGTTTTGGCCCTAGGACAGAGCCCTGCGGGACTCCGTGAGTTATAAAATGCTTTTCTGATTTAACATTATTTATTGTTACAGATTGCTGTCTACTGCTAAGATAGCTTTTTAGCCAGTCATAGGCGACTCCTCTAAATCAATATCTTTCCATTTTTGATCAAAGTAACTGATGGTTTATAGTATCAAATGCCTTACTTAGGTCTACAAAAACACCCACTGTATATTCTCGATTATCTGTGGAAGTTGTTATTTCCTCCACCAGTTCCATGATTGCCATAGAGGTCGATCTGTTTGACCTGAAACCAAACTGTCTGTCATTAATTATATTGTGCTTATCTATGAATTCATTCATCTTTAGGTCGAACAGTTTTTCTAGAATTTTTGAAAATTGAGAGAGTAGAGATACTGGTCTATAGTTCGTGAATTTGTCTTTGTCTCCACTTTTGAAAATGGGTATTGCTTTTGAGATTTTCATTGTTGTTGGAAAAATGCCTGTGAGGAAAGATTGATCACAGATGTGTGTGAGGGGTGGGTGTTGTATTGCAGTCAATAATCTCCTTTACCAGCACCATATCCAAATCAAAACTGTCTGTGGACCTCTTATTCTTAAATGCACTCACAATATTAATGATTTCATCTTATCTACACTTCTAATGAAAAATGAGTTGACATTATTTTGAATTTTGCCTACTTCTGTAATTTCTGATGATGAAGCAATTTCTTGGGCAAGAGTGAGCCCGACATTGACAAAAAATGTATTTTATCCATTTACTATTTCTTTACTATTATCCACGATTAATCCATCTTTGACAAAATTTTTTGGATACCATTTAGATATACCATTTAGAACTTTCCAGGTTCCTTGGATGTTATCTTTCTGTTCCTCTAGTAGTTTGTTGTTATATATTTTTTCACTTGTTCTAATTATGTTGGTCAATTTGTGTTTGTATGTTTTATATCTTTTTTCCGCTTCTGTAGATCGTAATCGTAGAAATAATTTATAGAGGTAATTTTTCTTTTTGCAAGCGTTGACTATGCCTTTTGTGATCCACAGTTTGTCTCGCTTATTTGATTCTTTGATAATTTGTTTCTTTAGTGGACAATGTTTATCATAAAGACTTATCAGTTTGGTCAGAAAGATGTCATAAGCCTGGTCAGGATTAACAGCGACATAGACCTCATTCCACGTTTGATTGGATAGATCAGCCCTTAGGGCAGCCATGGCTGCTGGGGTTCTATGTCTCACAGTTTTGTATGTTGTTTGAGATGTACTTGCTATATCCTGCCTTATAAGTAACTGATGGAAAATACTAAACACAGGAAGGTGATCACTAATATCATTTATGAGTAAGCCAGCTGTGGTTTGTGTTTGAAAACTGTTAAATAAATATAAATATATTGTCAATTAAAGTTGCTGTTTCGGTTGTAAGTCTTGTAGGTTTGGTTATTAACGGAATTAGATTATTACTATGCATGGTTGTACTGAACTTGTTTGTTTGCATGTTATTATGGGAGTTCAAAAGATTGATATTAAAATCACCACAGACAATAAGCACCTTTTTTACATTATTGAATAATTTATCAATGGTTTGGTTGAATGTATCGGTGCATGATCCTGATGTTCGATACCGACAAATAACAACAATATTTTTGGATTTAACCTCTTCAATTTCAACTGTTATACATTCTAGAACTCCATCAATTGTGATTGATTTATAATTCACAAGAATACATCTCAAATCCATGTCTACATACAAGGTCACCCCGCCACCTTTTTTATTAGTCCTATTGACAGTAAATAACTTGTATCCTTCCAGCTCTATTTCACTGGCTCGATCTGTGTCTAACCAGGTCTCTGACACCGCTTCGACTTTAAATATATTAAGTTTATGAAGGTATTCTTTGATATTTTCATAATTTTTGGGATAGCCCTTCTCAACCCTGAGTGTACATAAATGATACAAATAATGAATGAATGAATGAATGAATGAATGAATGAATGAATGAATGAATGGCTCATGTGCCAACACAGGGGACTGTGGCTACTGTGCTTTTGTTTCGAGTCTGGTTCCTGTCCCTGTCCCTGAAGTCACTCCACTCAGGGAACCAATCCTGGGTACTAAGGTTGTATTTCCTTTTAACTCAATTTTAATTCCCGGCCACTTTATTTCTTTTTGATTCCTTTTCAACGGTGATTATGTAACTTTTGCCTGAGCTCTTTTGTGTTTATTATTTAATCTTTATAACTGTCAAAAAAATACAGGAATATGTTCCCATGTGTAAATTAACACAATCTAAATTTATTGCCTGCAACAGGTTCCAGAAAGTTGTTAGCGGGTTGTTTACCTCTGTTTCATATAAAATTTGGAATGGCAGGATTGGAACTGCTGAAGCTTTTCAAAGCAAAATTCTTACCCATTCTGCCTTGACATATGACTTTACTTTGTATTTTGTACTTCTTAATTTAACACATTTTCAAGGGGGGTGAAAAGGAGGCAACAGGCCAGTCTGGTATCTATTCTCACTTGTAACAGGGCGATGGTGTTGTAATATATACAGAATGTAGCCTGGCATTGTGTCTCTTGAATATAAAGGGACGTCCCCCCAAAAAAGGCATTGTACATATGGCAGCATAGAAACTTCTGTGTACCTTTCTGCGTTAGTGATGCTTTCAGAGAAATTCAGCCCCGACCATAATTACAGATGCTGACCATTTAACTCTGTGTAGCCAACAGTCCGGGTGGTCCTGTTACCTCTTCTGCCTGGAGGAGACGATGCCTGTGTTTTACAAAAATAATTCATGAATAAGTATTACTCACACCACAGCAAGGTTTATTTTTACCATCATGCGAGCCACGTTTGGAGAAGACTGCGGTTTCTCTAGATGTGGTTGACATATTGCTCGGCCTTTTTGTCGGTGAATGTTAACCTGTATGTGTGGATGCAGCAGTGATGCCACTGGGGGGGACAAGGATCACAAGCAACCTGTGTTAGTGTTGGTTCCTTCGTACCCTTCAAGCACAAACCGTGATGGTAAAATCCTTACTTTCCTGGTTTCTGAATGAGTAATCATGTTGTTCAAAGTTGTTAAATTTAGCTGAAAGTTTGACACCAGCCATATTGTTTTTGATTCCTTCTAGTAAAGCTTTTATGGCCTCAAATGGGGGCGGCGTAGCACAGGAGGTAGAGCAATCATCTTTGGAACCGAACCTTCCTGGTCCGATTCCCCGCTCCTCCTAATGTGTCGAAGTGTTGTTGAGCAAGACACTGAGCCCCTAACTGCTCCCCTGGCGCTGGTAGACGGTAGCCAACTGCTCAAGGTTCATCCATGATGGGTTAAATGCAGAGAACGAATTTCCCCACGAGGGATTAAGTACACATTAAATGAAAAATTCACACGTGACTTAACCATGAATCAAAATGTATGAGCGAGTGTGAGAGCTTGTATCTCTTGTTAGCGATGATACCTAAAATACTAAAGGAAAATACAGTGAGCAAATCAACTGTCCACATCCAACCTATATTTGTAAGGATGTCCAAATCTTGTGTGAAGAGTTTTGCTCTTGCGGAATATTTTACATATGGCTAGGTAAAGAGGGCTTAGATAGCTATTAACTAAACCAGTGGGTGTGTGGAGTGAGATTGACGATGGCTTATAATTCCAGGAAAGCATGTTAATGACTTATCTAAGTTACACAAGTCAAACAATGAGGCAACGCAGCTTCTGACAAATGATTTTGAAAATCATGGCCTTCAGTGACCTGCCCAGCTGTGAGGGCTTCTCCCTCCAAATTGGCAATTCAGTGGATTCAAGCAGGAGATTTTTAATAATCCCCTTGATTTCATATAATTAAATGGCTTAAAGAACTTGAAAAGTCATACTGATTGTGCAAATAATTTCTCAAATCATCTCAAGCCAAGCTGTCTATTGTCTTCCTGACCTGCTAGAATAGCCCATACACAGACAAACACACACCTGATGACGACAAATATGTAAATATGTAAGGCTACACGTTTTGCATTCATGATGGGAAAACAACAGGAGTCTGTCAAAATGCTCAGAACAGGAAAGGATTAGAGAGTGTATATAAAAAGTAATGGACTATGTATTTTTGGATTGTAATAGGTTAATATCATCCATAAAAATGTAGCTGGGTTCTGTCAATGTGTTATGATAATATTGAAAATGAAACTCACCATCAATATTAGTATTATATAAAGTAGCAGTACTAGCGTTATCATTAACATTATTATTATTGTAGGTATTAGTAGTGGTACCAGTAGCAGCAGTTGCAGTATTTGTATTTCTTGAAACACACATACTGGACTAATTTCATTAAAAGAAATACAAAATGGCATTTCTAATAACTGAGTGTTCAGTGACTTACAGGCATACCCTGTCACATACAATTCAAAATAACATGTATTTAAATCATAATAATAATAACAATGCATTTTATTTGTCATAAGTACATGTTGGTAACTGGCGAATAACCTTTCTTACCAGTACTTGCTTTCTTACCACTACTATTATAACTAACAATGATAATAGTAATAATAATAATAATAATATGATTGATAATAATTTTAAAAATAGAATTAATAGTATTTAAAACAGACCATAATAAATGACAATATACAGTATATGGGTCATTCCAGAATTGGAGGACATTTCAGCTTACACATTTTTGAAAAATAGACATTTACCTTAAAAGTTACAGTTATGTATTCATTCACTATAGGTCCTAGACTGTTAAAACCTAGATTGGCTCAGCTCAGACATCAAGGCATCATTTTCATTACACGTTTTATTTTTTAATTTTTATCATTGGTGCAACCCTGTTATCAACATTTAGGTACTTGAAAACAGTATTGCAAGTAACAGGGTTGCACATTCAGGTTAAAGTTAGTTTTTCCAAAGTGGTAGAGTGGCTATTTACCCAGCTGTTGTTATTGACCAAGTAGACAAAATTACTCAAGTAAATTAGTAAAGAAAAAATAATTATTAATTTCTTGTATGGTAATCATTTGCATAACAGGGTTGCGTGGCATAGAGTGAGACATAAAAGAAAGGCTAACAATTTTATCAAAATAAGAAGAATGGAAGAGGGAATGTACTTTGGCTCTACCCGAGCTGTTAGTAAACTGTTTGATGGTGTCAGTGTCCATTGTGTCATGTGATCGGCTGCTTTCCTCTAAAAATGTAAACATAGCAGGGTTGCATGCATGTTGTGGGACACATATTCCTTGTCTAAAAAATAGTGTTTAAAATTCTGATTAAAACAAAATTTTCCACAATTACTTAAGATATATATGAACAAAATAATACAAAAGGAAGGACATTAACATAGCATTTTAACTGTTTTATTTGAAATTTAATTTGGTAATCAAAGCAGTGGGATAAGAGAAAAATGGCATTTAAGGGGGTATTCCAGACATTAATTTAATTAAAAAGTCTATTTTGAATAAAAAAAAAATTCCCTGTTTTTTATTTTTAGTTTTTTTATTAGGTCTCAGGACAAGTACAATTTACCCAACAACTGTATGCTTTTGTATTTTCTAGATGCATTATGTAAAATTGAATGGCTGGGACGTAAAATGCCCTCCAATTCTGGAATGACCCATATAACAAATGTTTTTGCGCGCATTACCAAAGTTGGACACTGGAGGACAGTAAGTAGCTCAGCTCGCTGTGTGTTTGCGACACATCAATGAGGCGAAGGAGTCCTGCTTCCACAGTTATTATGCGAGAGGTCGCCGTGAGGTGAGTGTGCGTCTGTCTTTAAACATTAACATTTCTCGAGTTTATCGATATACATTTCACAGAAATTGCACCCAAGAGTATATCGAGAGTAAGTCATCGTTCTTGCTAGTAGCCGAACGCCTCCGTTGACGCAAACGCTGTATGTATACATAAATAAACACACAGGTTACCTGGGCTGTTCACTGGTGCCGCTGTTCATTTTAGTTTCAGCAATGATGTCTGTAAATTTCGGTATTTGATACAGCTTTGAGGCTGAAAATCCAACTTGAGAGCGTTCGTAGGGGTTAAACAGTCCTTCTCGGGATTAACCGCTCGGTGAGCAGTCTGGAGCTCTTTTGCAATTCATTGAAGGGTTCCGTATGAAACTAGACTGGTGGTGAATTTTTAGCTTGCTTTTCTCACCTCGACAGACAGGGTGGCCCAGGGTCATGCCTAAGAGACATGCAATAAACGTATACCTGTGTTTGTGTGTGTCTTTCAAATTTGATTGTCTGTTAATGACAATTTTGTAGCAGATGTGTTGTATTTTCTCTCCTTGGCTCCAAGAGTGCTGACCCATGTCTGGTGGTGGAGAACCGGGGGCTTCTGGAGGTTCTGAAGAACATCCCTAAACATATTCCACATGGAGCTCAGCGGATATTCTGTGTCCCTCAGTCTCTTTCTCCTCTTCCTTGCTCTTCTCTACTGGTAAAGAAAGGCTTCTTATTAGGGTCTCTTTGGACTTTCGCGCCATTTGGCTAATATGTTTGAAATAAAAAGGGAAACACACGAGTTCTGAAAAAGTTAAATGTTAGTGCCACGTTATATTAACAATGAAATTTTGCTAAAATCCCTTCTTGATCACGCTTAAGAAATGTTCGGATCCATATTGGCTCAAATCTTTTCCAGTTTTGGACTTAATTTTGTCTTATTTACCCAGGAGACTTTGACGTGTTCGTACTTGCTAAAGTCAATGGCCCTCTGCATTCTGTCTTCAAGGTACTCAGTTTATCCCTTTTCTGTCCTCGCCCGATGTGGCATCAGACACCCTAAGCCCGTGCCTTTCTTTGGCAACATATTCCTGTTTCGCCGGGTAAGTTGTGGCAGAGGAGGGTTGTGTTACTGACTCCCGTCATCTAAACACAAAAAACATTCAAAAAAGAATGCTTAAAATTGACTCAAGATGCCCGCCGATGAAGGAGAGATATTCTGTTAGGGATGTGTACATTACTGAAATCAAATAAATCAATGTTAAGATTCTATCGGCATCATTAGGTTGTTTTTGTCTTGTAACCTTTAAGCTGTTCTATGAGGCCATTATGACTGTCCATTACTGTTTTTTTTCTAGCTAAAAAGCTTGTCCCTCAATGAAGCCACAGATAAATTACCCATCTTGTCATTTTCTTTGGGCATCGAATGATAAATAACAGCCCGGTCTGTAAGAAATAACTTGTCATGAGACATCAGAGGTTTAGTGAATTGTAACGATTGTGACGAGACAGTTGGCCCTAATTTTCACTGCAACCCCTGCTTTTAGCCTTCTGTGCTCCCAAAAAACAAGGCGCCACATCTTCTGTCACTGTCGACTTACTAAGTCTCCATAATGGCTGCCAGCTGTCTGTGGGAATTGTTTAGTAGATTCTGCCATGCCTGAAGGCTAGCGCTTCATAAGAGCCTATGATGTATAACAAATCATTTTGGATAATCATCACCCTCGGAAAAAAAAAAAAAAATTGTATTTTGAAAATGTAAGTATTCAAAAATCAAATACATTTAACAGTTTAGAAACTGTTGAAGCTAACCTTAGCTTCTTAACTTATTTGTCACAATACATGATGAAATAATGAAACCGTTATTTTTTACAACTTAAAGGAGGGCAGCAACATGTTCGATTGTCTCCTGACGTCGATCCTTTGTTTTGTTTTGTTCTTAGGGTTTCTTCAAACCTCTAACTGAGATTATCAAGACGCATGGCCGAGTATGCGGGTAAGTGAAACACATGTCGTCTTCTGAGATGACATCTTAATTCATGCCTTTATTTAAACGGTTCTGCATTTTGAGAAAAAAAGAAAAAGTCTTGCCAGGTACTCCACTACCACTTCTCCCAGATGCTTCCATACCTCCACAGGTATATCATCAGGACCAACTGGCTTTCCACACATCATCCTCTTCAACGCCCTCCTCACTTCACCCTCACTAATCTCTACTACTTTGCGGCCCACAATAGTCACCTCTTCTATCCATCCCTAACTTCTGTTTTCCTTATTTACCAGCTCTTCAAACTACTCTTTCCAACATCACCTGCCAATACGTTTCCCTCTCTATCATTAATCACCTGAACCTGCTGAACATCCTTCCCATCTCTTTTTCTGTTTTCCCAACCTGTATAAATCATTCTCTCACTCCTTACTGTCAGACCTAGTACGTCATCATCATTAGCCTTTGCTTCCTCTACCTTTTACCATCAGCTGCTTCAGTGTGCCACTTCTCTTCTAACCTCTTTCCCTGTATATATACTCCTGTATTACCTCTCTCCACCGCCAAGTCTCTTCCTTACCTATCTACTCTCCTTCCAGAAAACCCACCATGTACTCTCCTTCCTGTCTCCGTGATTACATTAGCTGTAGTTATCCAGTCATCTGGAACATCCCCCTAAACCACCCTTTCTCAACTCCACCCTGAAAACCTTATAACACTCCTCCCTTTTCAGCTTCCACCACTTCGTCCTCTGCTCTGCCTTTGTCCTCTTCATCTTCCTTGTCACAGAGCCATCCTACAAACCACCACCCTATCCTGTCTGGCTACACTCTCACTTACCACTACTTTGCAGTCAATGATCTCCTTAGAATTACGTTATCTATACATGATGCAGTCTTGCTGCATGCTCCTACCTCCGCTCTTACAAGTTACCCTTTGTTCCTGCCATTTCTGGAAAAAAGTGCTCACTACAGCCATTTCCATCCTTTTTGCAAAGTCTTCCACCATCTGTCCCTCTGCGTTCCTATCCTGGATGTCAAACCTGCCCATCACTTCTTTATCACCTCTATTTCCTGCACCAACATGTCCATTGAAGTCTGCACAAATTGCCACTCTCTCACCTTTGGGGATATTCTGCATCCCCTCTTCTTACTAACTCCAGAATTTCTCCTTCTCTAATTCACATCGCAGCTGTGGGGCATGGCCACTAACAACATTAAGCATCATATCTTCAATTTCCAGCTTCAGACTCCCAAGCTATCTTTTCACCTCCAGAACAATCCTAACAACACCCCTCCTTCAAGACAATGCCTACATCATTTCTCGTTCTATCAGTACCATGATAGTACAACTTGGAACCTGCACCTAAGCTTCGAGCCTTGCTACCTTTCCGCCTGCTGTCCTGGACGCACTATATATATGCCTTCCTTCTCTGCATCAACCAGCTCTCTAGCTTCTCCTGTCATCATACCAATAGTCAAATTCCTACTCTCAGTCCCAGACTCTCAGCTTCTGAACACGCCTTCCTTTCCACAGGTACCCTGTAGATTATCGGCACCCATGGTGGTCGTTGT
>CAAKHD010011385.1:66254-76654 GCA_901007705.1 Fistularia tabacaria | reverse complement strand
AACCATGACGGCCGCCTTCCCCGGAAAAAAACAGCCTGAAAAGCAGAAGGGCTAGGCTTCTAGGGGGGGGGGGGGATTCATTCACATGTGGAAGGCGAACCCTACCTTTGCCGCACGTCGTGCCTTGGTTGCTGCAAACCCTCCAGTCAAAGTTCTGCTCACAGATGGCGCTGACCAGAGACTCGTCGGCCCCATGAAACAGGTACTTCTGGGTCACGGGTCTCCCGCCGCTCTTCTTCTGCATCCACTCTTTCTGCCTGATCCCAAAAATTAAAAAAGGCCTCATCTTTATGAGTCGCCAGAGCATCTTGGGGGAGGGGGAAGGGCCGGGGCGAGGGCGAAGGCGAGGGCGAGGGCGCGTTACCACTGAAAGACTTTCCACAGGTACGGATTCTGGATCCTCTGGATGCTGTTGATTCGACATGTCATCATGGTTTTGGTAAACAACTTTTTGATCATATCGTACTCTGCAGACGGGGAAAGATCCACCAGCTGGAAGAAAAGAGCAAGCTCAAAGGTGTAGATCAAAATTGGAAGTTTAGATG
Organism: Fistularia tabacaria; assembly: GCA_901007705.1. NCBI lineage: Eukaryota > Metazoa > Chordata > Actinopteri > Syngnathiformes > Fistulariidae > Fistularia > Fistularia tabacaria. The sequence continues at coordinate 76,109 of CAAKHD010011385.1, read as the reverse complement.
CACACTTACGAACACAAACGGACACAAAAAAATATAAGCAGCAAATACACCTTAGATCCAATATCGGGAAGGGCATTCTTGTCCCAATGGAGCGGGACACTGTCAGCCGAGGAGGTGCTAGAGCTGTTTGCAGACCTGTTTCGAAGAAGACAATTAAAAATATAGCTGCTACTGGATTCTCCTAGATTCTCAATAACAAAAAAAAAAAAAGCACCTGTTCTTTTGAAGCTCCACCTCTTGGAAGGATACAAAGCGAGGCCTCCTTCTGACGAGCCGCTTGTGTTTGGATTTGACATTCTCCTGGTGCATTTGCTGGGCCCCCGTTGACGACTGCAAGCTCAGAGTGTACAGCTGCATACCAGCGCTGAAAGGGATCTGCACGTCTTTGTCTGCGAGGTAAGCGTTCTCCAGAGCCTGAGAGTCGACGGACGCTGAATGCTTGCCATCCCTCTGAATCCCCCCAAAAAATGACTATTACCATCACATTACTGTTTCATTACTGTATAATTACGTAACTGATACTCCTTATCATTTAGTTACCTCTGTTACTATCCACATAATTGATGAGTCAAATACTAAAAGGTAACATTTAGCTTCTTCATGAGCTTTTGAATTTTTCATGATTTGATACTGACATCTCTGATAAACAAGACACCTGATCTAATCAGAGTGAGGGGAAGTGTCAATATTTTTATGCATTTTCTAGTATTTTATATGAATACACTTATCTCTCTCTCTCTCTCTCGTATGTATGTATGTATATATACATATATATACATATATATGTATGTATGTATATATACATATATACATATATATGTATGTATGTATGTATATATATGTATGTATGTATGTATGTATATGTATGTATATATATATATATATTTATTTCATTTATTCATGCATGCATGCATGTGTGTTTGTGTATCATGTAAGTCCTCTCCAGTCCATACATACTTTTTAAAATTTGTTTTGGATTATGTGCGGCAAAATAAGAGAAAGGAATTTAAGATTACTTCAGTTATTACTGTGCTTCTGATGTATTTTCTCTTCTTTGTGTTATTTGAAGCGGTTCAATGGCTGGTTCAATGCGTGCTGTTCGAACAAGAGAGCGATTCAGAGAAATTTGTCTTGTTCTTTGTTGGGGCATTTTCCGAAAATGGGACATCACATTGTCATTTAAAATGTCCGGTGCTGTACAGGTCACAGTCCTGCATGCAAAAGTAAAGCCTTCTCCCATATCAGACCCTTGCTAACGCGATCTCAAGCAAGCTGTATTTCGTTAATCCAAATAACTTTTTTACTTCTTCGAAGACTACAGACCTGCTTTGCTAACCTGGTCGTTCCTCTACCCACATCAGCTGCCTTTAGCACACTTTTGTTCTTCAGGATTGTACAGGTGGTTGTCTTAGTCATGTTGTAGTGCTTGGTGAGATCTGTAACCCGAACACTACTCTCATGTTTAACTATTATTGCCTTCTTCAGATTTACTGTAATACGCTAAGGCTTCTTAACACCAATACCACAAGCACTTTTCACTTTCTCGGGAGCCATAATGAGGGCTAATTTAATGCAAAGGGCGCAAAAAAAAAGGTTATGAAGAGGAGAACCCAACAATGAACAACGTAAACGTTGCGGGGTCCTACGCAAGACAGCCGCGACTCTACAATGCCACACGGCGGAAAGCCCGAGTTAATCTGTTTGTGTGTTCACTGAGGGCTTGTTCATGTGTCATTTAAAAAAAAATTACGAAAACTCTGTTAGTCGGTCGATTTGTTTATGATTATGGGCATTAGTGGACTGAGGTTCCACTGTATATATGTATACACACACACACAGTATAAATATGGCATTGTTGTGTGTATCAGGCTAACCTGTCCAAACTCCAGCCAATTCCCAAGGTCACTCTTCCAGTACCAAAGCCACTGTGTTGTGAGGATGAAGTGAGAGGGCTTGGAGACGGATGAGGCGGTGGACAGGCGTCGGACCGGCCATCCTCCACATGTCATCTCGGTGAAGTCCACAGATGTTGCATGTTTGAGTGACGCGCTGCAAGACATTATAGAAAGACACCCGCAAACTTCTTTGTCAGAGAGGTGTTGATGTAACTGCTGCTGTCGACTTCAAATACAGGAGCGTCTGAGTTTGTAAATAAGTCATTCTTTCAAAAGCGTGAACAAAACACAGACACAGATTTTGAAATAGTGCCGGGCCATTTATCTTTAAGTATATCTATAATCTTCATCACATATCACTGCAACTATGTCTATATTTACAGCTACATCGACATCTAAATCTATGTACTTATCTACATCGATATTTATAACTACATCTATATCTTTGCTGCATATTTATTTCTATATTTGTTGCTACTTCTGTATTTTCATATATCTATATTGACATATACAGAACATCTATAACTATCTTTAACAACATCAATATAGCTATCAATATTGACATCTATAATACATCTAAATGAATTAAAACATCTATATGTATACTATATATATATGTATCAACATCTAGAGTACATTTATATCTTTAACTACATCTCAGTCTATATCTACATCCATTTATACAGCAATATCTATATCTATATCAGCAGTTAAGTGGAGGAGTGTTGTTTTATTTCTTTGTTCTCTTGCTGTTCTCAATGCCCACAGTGGATTCATATTTTCTCATTTCCCTCATTAACTGGACAAATGCCTGAGATAAATTAGTGATCAGTCACTTTTGTTTCAAATTCCCTTGAAATTACCTAGTTGTCAGCTTTGAGTGACTCTCGGCAAAACAAGCAGTTCTATGAAATTGGACGAGAATTTCCCCAAAAATGATGAGAAGTCAGGTGGCAGCTGCAAGACGACAAAGAAAAAGGGACCATGGCCTCCTCCTATCACCTTGATTTAAAGACGACCGCACAGCTGCATTGTTAACAACATGCGCTGAAACCATCGGTCCCGGGAGTTAATCAAAAAGACAAATATCACCCAAAAGTTATAAATGACAAAGATCTCCACAAACCTTGTGTCATTTCCTGGGTCACAGAAGGCCTTTTCAATCTCCTCCATTTCGGGCAAATCGCTCCAGGTCATGCTGTTCCTGCTGAGAACCTGCCATTTGTAGGGCAAGTGCCAGTGGACACGGACACACTTCTCTGCAGACAGGGAGGGGAAAAAAAAAGTCATCCATGTTGGCGTTTTGGCTTTGTGCTTTTCCTTCGCAGTACAAAGGACTAGCAGGGTGGAGTCGAGTTCATGATTCAATGTGTCAACATCCTGACGAATGGTCAGGGTGCCTTAACTTCACATACCAATGAATTTGACATACGTTTCTCGTCATTTTTCGACCAACCTGGAGCGTCATTTTTCGTCGAACTGGGAGAAGCATCTCAAGTTGCTTCTAGATAATTCAAGATAAGACATGACTGCCATTGTGATCTCATTAAAAAATATCTACAGCTGTATCTTTATCTAGATCTAAATAGCGTTGAACATGACAGGAAGGGGTACCTGTCCCCTCCAGTGTTAGGAAACTAAAAGAGGAGATCTACTTTTCCACATCTTTCCGTTCGAAATGAGAAATTGTGTTCCTCCACTGACACTGCACCGAAAATAGACAAATAAGGAAAGACCATTTCTACAGATATATTTTAATGAGATGACGATGGCAGGGACTTCTTATCTGGAACTGTTGCTATCTCTGTTGTTCTATCTCGGTCTTTCTCCTTCTACCCCGACACATCGAGGCAAAAGGCCGCTCTCACTGAGCTGGGATCTGTTCAAGGTTTCTGCGGTGTTTCCAAGCCACCGTCGCCAAGTGTGTAATGTCAATCATTTAAAAGAGTGTGGTCCAGAACTGCTCTACATGGAAAGTGTCATCAGACAACTGTGTTGGGATTCGGCATTACATGAATTAAAATCAGACTAATTTCATGCACTTTTCTGGATCTCCTCGGGTAACCCCTTAAAATCAGTTTATCCCTATTCTAACAATGAGTGGTCTGAACCTAGATCTGCGCAGCTCCAGGGGTAAAGAGTCCCAAAAGTAGGGACAGTGTCTGTGCCTCTTCTCACACTCTGAGGCATGAGCCACTTAAACACTTCCTTCCTCCATTTCTTGCCATGTTACCTTCAAAACTGCAGTGCTGGCGGATGAAGTAGAGGCAGATTTCGTTCCTGTCAGCGTCACTGGCTGGTACAGATTCATCCCCGGAGCTGGTGCGGTTGCTGCTGCTAAGCAGATGATCGGGATTCCTAGGGTCTGGCGGCACTGTCAGAGGATACGCATGCACACGTTCTGTACACACTTACAAAGCAGGGTAATTCAAAAAACATTTGTTTTATGTTGGAAAATGGCCAATCATTCAAAAAAGTAAAAAAGAAAAGAAATACACCTTACCAGCAACCAAAGAAGTCCTAGATAAACTTTGACCGGCAATGACTAATTTGTGCTCGTATATCCTTTCAAGGTTTCGCATATTTTCCTGGCTCAGTCTAAAAATTTTCATTCTGTGCTCGTCGATTGTGTGAGCCCTCTTGCAGGTGATGCCAAACTTGCAGTCGCCTTGGAAGAAGTGCTGGCAGACATGGAGCTTGGTGCAATCACTGGCGAAGCTGCAGGTGCCATGCAAACCGTTTCCTCGGTTATAATGCAAGCAGATCTACGTATAGACGGAGGGGAAACAAACAAACAAAGAGACAAACAGCAGCTGTAGTTTCACACTCTCCCTTAAGAGTTATACATCAGAAATACACGGGGTGGAGATACATTGGATTTTTGACTTCCGAGCAGCCCCGATGCACCGAGATGAAGAGCGAAGAGAGACAAGAAACAATGACTATATCTTCTTCCCCAGTCCCTCGGCTCCCATTTAGCATGTTCCCAGAATATGAAAGATGTTTTGGTATCATGCCAGCTATTACCCTTTAACTGGTAGCACTTACTGTTATTATAAGTATGAGATAATTTGTGTCTGTCCCTCCAAACCCTCACACCCCCCCCCTTCTCTACCACATTCTTGCTTTCATCACTCTGTCCTGATCTCTCTCTCTCTCTCCTTCTACCGCAAACGGTCAAGACAGAAGGCTGCCCACGCTTAGATAGGATCTCGGAGGTTTCTCCATTGGCAAAAAGCAGTGTTACCTCGTCACCGTCGCCAAGCGCTTACTCATGGGGGAATGTCAGGTTTCTGCAAATCATTTGCGAGTGCGATCCAGACCTGCTGACAGACCTCCTCCTCCATAATCCGATGTCAAAAAAGTCATTGAATACATAAGATATAACCTACTTCCGGAAGCAGGAATGGGTCGTTTTGCATCAGCAACAGGAACAGCTGTTTCTCTGTCAGATCCTGGAGACCACTTTTCCTCAAGAGCTGCTCGTTGTACAGCCACGAAAGACTATGGGGATTCTTGCATTTCTGTCTGCAACATTTCAGATAACAGCAACATTGTTGAGGAGTTTTAGTGAAGATTAAAATGTTTTAGATCTGGCTGGCTTGATGGTTTCCACTAAATCTAGTTACTCTTGGACAGGATGCAAAATAAGTAAATGCACATGTTAATCCCAGTTTAGGTCTCATTTTGTTAGCTTATAGCCATTTGTGTTTTCTTTTAAACCAGGGCCAACAAATTCTGGATTTTTTTCAATTTTTTTCAAGCTTGTGGAACACAGTGTGAAACAGAGGGAAATGATGATCTACAGGATTAACTATGAAATAACGTACCCACAGAGTTTGACATTTTGGCTCTTCTCACATGGTTGTCTGTTAATCATTGTAACGGCAGCAAATACAATATTAATATGAATACCGTAGCAAATACAACATTAATATAAATAGGGCAATATGACAAAATGTATTTCAGCACCGAGCAGACGAATATACTGCAGCAGTAAAAGTCTCTAGGGTGAGGAAGCAAGTCAGCAAAAAGTCTTCTGAGATAACAAGAATTTATTAGAGAATTCAAATGAACGACCAGCAATAGTCAGTAACAGTCAACAATGATCAGCAGTCATGTGCACTCAGAATCTGAGCTCTAGTTTCTCTATTTGGCCGAATAGAGTGCAGTGTCCTTACGGACTATGTTATAGGCAGTGTTTTATAGAGACAAGAAGACAAAAGATAACGTAGTTGATCTCTGTGGCGTTTGTCAGTAAGACACCAAAAAATGGATTTCGGTACAAAAATTAGCAATAAATCCTGTTGAAAATTTCTGAATTACACACTTTATAACCACAAATACCACCTAAATATCACATAGCAAGTGCATAACAAGAGGGTTTCCTCTGAAGCCAAAAACGAGAAGGTGTTGAAACAAGTTCATGTCACATGACAATGAAGTTTCAATTATCCACCTTCGTCGTCCACCTTGTGACCGAGATATCTGACAAGCTCCTTTCAAGCAGGTGTATGAATAAGAAAAACAAGTCTCAATATATGACGCTGGCTTCCTGAATGACTAAGGTGTGTCGCTTTAAAAGGACATTTACCAGTATGCGTCAAACTCCAGCTGCTCTTGTGACGGGAAAGGTGTTGAAAATTGTATTTACGCCCTGCTGCCAGAGGGGTCTGCGTGTGTCTGTTGTTGTTTGTGTGTGTGTGTGTGGGTGTGGGTGTGGACAGATAGATAGATCGATCGATAGATTTGTATTCCACCTATCAAGGAAATGACGAGAGAAAGAGGCCACTCAAGTCTGGGTGTATTATGTGTGTGAGTGTGTGTGTATGGGGGGGGTTCACTATCATGTGATCGGACGGTATGAATCAGCGGCTTCCAAAGAAACGAACTGATAAATTGTCGGATAAAAACCGTGATAAAACCCTAAAAACAAAGATCTCGTTAATGTCGCTGGTAAGAAAAGTAGCGAACACACCCGGAAGTGGACTTACCCGTAAGTGCAGTTTCCGCAAACCAGGTACCTGCAGATGTGCAGGCCGTCGCAGCCCGAACACTGGCCGGCCTTCTTCTGGCACAACCGCAGGCTGGTCTTCGCCACGACCAGGCTGTCCGGGCTGAGGATCTGACTCTCGGGCGAACTTCCCGACCAGTCCCCTCTAACGGCGATCCGGTCCCGGTCGAGAAGGACGCTCCGCAAGACGTCCTCGGCTACGGTGAAGTTCTGCGCGATTTTCGCCTGCAGGCTGCGGAAATCCAACCCCCCGTCATTCAGGCACAGGGTCTGGTAGATGAAGGAGGAGATCAGGGACGCCATCCGTGCTTCCTTCGCCGTCCTGGGCTTGTTTCGTGTTTCGAATAAGCGAAAGTGAAATCCGGCGGCCAATCCTGATAGGCTTTCGGATCTGAGAGGGGAGGGGAAGGGGGGCAAGGCTTGGATTACTTCGAAACCGAGGGTGACCCCCAAACTGTCAGGTAACCTAGGGATCACAAATGCACTTCTGGCTTACCGCTCTGTATTTACTGCGTGTGGGGTTGTGCATGTTCTTCCAAGATTTTCAACCAGACCAGATTTATGGATGCAGTGAAAGAGGGCATGAGATTCGTTGGTGTGAGAGAAGAGGATACAGAGAATAGGGTCACTCGGAGGAGGTTGGTTCGCTGTGTTATTTTGGAAGCCCCGGTCCTGCAACCGGCCCTCTGAGTGAGGATGAAGAGGCTCGTCCCAGCCAGGTGACAGAAATCACAGACGGCTTTCTCAAAGTCACGGGATGCTTTCAACTGAGTTTTCTCATCCCCCACACCAAGATACAGGAGGTCTTTCTTCATCAGCTGTCACCAATCCGTCGATTTCAAAACCACTTGATCGTCGTATCCCGTCTTTCACCTGCAAACATGCTGATTGTCAAAAGGAATAGGCTTAATGACACTAATAATAGAGAGTTGAGAGATGCTTTCCTGTGATACAAACGTAATACACAGATAACAGGAGCACCATCATTCTTTTGTATTCTATTCCTTCACGTCTGATGTCTCCTTTTCTTCGACACCTGATGAAAAACTTTGTTTGCCGCTTTCCTGAGCTCCGTGACCTACATGTTCTTGCCCTTTCAAACTTTCCCACTCCCGGCTGAACTGATCTTAAGTCGGTAATTAAAAACTTGTCGTGCAGATCATGAATGTTCTAGTATGTCAGTTCTTGTCAGTGCTGCATGAATTCCTTCACTGTCAGCCAGAACGATTGATTATCAGCCACCAAACTCCTTCGGAGGTGTTTAACCGGCATTTGTGTGCCTGTGAATTGTATGGCATTGTTCCTGCTGTGAAGTCAGCTTTGACATCACCCTTGGCACTATTTATTTTAGTCCTTCTAGGATGCCACTGTGAAGCAGCAGCCTTTGGTCAAGGTCAGGGAAGGTCAGTGTGGAGCCACACATGGTGGAAGCAGCACTTCCGTTTAAACGTTCGTCGAACATCTAAAAGTTTTAGTTTCTATATTTTTAAAAGGTGACAAAAAAAAAATCGTCTTTGTCGAGAAACTGAGAGAGAGAGAAAAAGCTGGAGGGGGAGGAGGAGAAGAGGCACAAAAGGCCTCGTCGTTTGCAACAAGCACGTAAAGGCAACACCAGCCCCCCTAGCAACCGTCGCTAGGGAGTCCGCGGGGTGAGTTGTACCTAGCAACCATGGAGAAGGAGTCTTCGTTGATGGAGGACGAGCTTTCGCTGCAGGAGGAGAGCGAGCAGGGAACCCACCTCACCGAGGAGGAGGACGAGGAATATGGCGAGGGGGAGCAGGGTGACCTCGGCCACGACCGCGCCGAGGAGCGCCAGTAATGACGCATTTGTATTTCGCTTGGCGATATGTGAAATAAAACAGCCGTTTGCTAACCTAGCCTCTGCTAGCGTCATGCTACATAGCATAAGTTTCAAAAAAAGTTAGTTTGCACTGTAACGGTCGCTAAAGATTGCCCTTTTATCATTTAAAAAAAAGTGTTTTTTCTGATATTCGAATAATTTATTGCTCGTTTTAGGGTATCTGCTTATTTTTATGTAATATCAGAGCTCCAATCAGAGTTTCTTGACTCCCTTGATGTGTGACAGTTTATCTACTCTACATTTTTACCTTGAAAGGAAAAATAATCAAAGTGAAGTTTCTGATAAGGATAACCAATATCCATAAATGCTGCCTACCTATGTGAAAGACGTAAAGTCTGACAGACAATACGCTGTATTGTTTGTTCTCGGGCTTATGTGAGGTTCACTTCCACTAGATGTTCCGGTGCAGCCCTGGATTCTAAGGACCAGTCAGCGGGGGAGGGTGGGGGGACAGCAGGGGCCTCCCAGCAGGAGAGTGGGGTGAGTCAACCCGTCATGATTATAAACACAGCAATACACCCTGATCTGTCATGAGTGGAAGCTGGCTGTGTGAGAAGTTAGGCTCCAATGTCAGTTGATTTCTTTGTACCAGAATTTTTAAATGACGGCTGTGCTGAGGTTAGCGCTTACGGCTCACAGCAGGAGAGTTCCTGGTTAGATTCCGACATGGGGGCCTTCCTTAGGGGAGTTTACATGTTCTGCCCACGTCTGCGTGGGTTTCCTTTCACACTCCAAAGACATGCATTAGCTTCATTGGAGACACTGAAATGCCCAGTCGTACGCGTGAACGAGAGGTCGTCTGTCCCTGAATGTGGCCCTGTGATCAACTTGTGACTGGTCCGGGGTGAACCCCGCCTCTCGCTCAATGACAGCTGGGATAGACTCCAGCATCCCCCGCGACCCTGAGAGCAGGATAAGCGGTAGATGATGGATGGATGGATGGATGGATGGATGGATGGATGGATGGATCGAGTATGAATTGATTAATGGGCTGCCTGCAAAAACAGTTTCAAAGCGGAGCAAATTATTTGTGATTATTAACACCCCTTTTTGAACACTTGGCTTCTGAGATCGGAAGAGCACAC
>CAAKHD010011385.1:37511-66234 GCA_901007705.1 Fistularia tabacaria | reverse complement strand
CGACGCTCTTCCGATCTGATGGATGGATGGATGGATGGATGGATGGATGGATCGAGTATGAATTGATTAATGGGCTGCCTGCAAAAACAGTTTCAAAGCGGAGCAAATTATTTGTGATTATTAACACCCCTTTTTGAACACTTGGCTTCTGATCATGCTACTGAACGTTGAATCCGCTGTACCATTGATCGTATTTTGATAGTTTCCGGGACTTCTGTGTGTGCTTGAATTGTGTTGTATTCGTGTGTCAGGGCCGTGGGTTTAGGCGGCGGTCGCGGAGCAACTTGACAGACACCCCACTGCCATTGACCATGGAACAAAAACTGTATGAGGCCCAGAAAGAAATAGCAGAGATACAGCAGCAACAAGAAAAGCTCAAACGGAGATATGAAGGAATTCAGGACAACTGCAAGGTCACTGCGCATGCATACACAAACACAGGAACAAATGCGAGACACACACACACACACACACACACACACACACACACACACACACACACAGCACTGTTTCTTGTCAGTGACAGCCTTTTTTTTTAGGCCTCCCTGGAAGAGGCAGTGATACGTTTAGCAGAAATTGAGAAAGCCAGGAGCGAGTTCGAGCAGCGCCGGCTCAGACTCATGAAGAAGAACAAGTTGGAAATGAGGGAGCCGGAGAAGGTGCTTCAGTACATTGTTGGCAAGCTGAAGGTAAGGATGAGGCGAAGCACAGTTACAAAATAAGACCTCATTTTCATGCCTAGAGCTGGCTTGTCTCTGTAACCATGCCGCCTTTGCATAATGAGCATTTCAAAGTTGAATAATGATGGGGTTTTGCCTTATAACACATGTTGTGATAACAATATATCACTAAATATCGATTATTATATCATTTTGGAATAAACAGCTTGGAGACCATACGTTTTATTTGCATTTCACAATTCATTTGACATATTGCAGTGGTTGCAATAAGTTTCAAGCTGGAGTTTTTGGAGTTAAAGCAATATATGGAAGCATTACATAATATCTAACAAAAACAGAACTCATACATGTCAGTTTTTATTAGTGAGTTAACTTCAACTTCCTGAATAGCTACCATGGTATTTTCTTTTCATCATCAAAATAGGGCAATAACATTACGCTATATTTTGGAATACTATGAAATCCATAACATATTAAATGCAAGGTCATATTACATACTGTAGAACTATTAAATTAAACTTTCTGAAATAATCACACAATCCTTTCTTGAAAACGTCTGCGTCTACATAGATCAAGCAGGAAATTACTGCAGTTATGTTACGAATCCGAAACAGTTTGCATTTTGATTGTATGTAACCCAAATGTTGTCTTTTGAATGCACGCAAAATGCAACAGGCCCCACAACTGGAGAAGTTGAAACTAAATAATCGTATCCTGAATGCCCAGGAGAAGACACTCAAGCAGCAACTTCATCAGAGAAGAGAGATGGAAAAGGCAGAGTTCGAGGTACTGAATCAAAAATTGAGAAAAAAAGTTTCTGTTCTTCCCACTCGAGTGTTTGGGCTTCACTCTGTAAAATAATGGCGTCAGAGTTTAATAGGATAGCTTTTCACTTCTGGTGTAGAAAATGGGTCATGAAAATGTATTTTTTAGAGGTTTGTTTATCAGCTCAATCACGATGAAGCCTGCTCTGTTCTAACGTTCAGGAGACACAACTGTACTTTTGTGACAAACCCTGAGAACGAACCTAAGGTTGTTGACTTACAACCAGAGGATCAGCGTTTGAACTGACATATCAGTAAATTTGCAGCCTGAAATAGAAGTCTGCTGTTTAAGGATTTCCATCATATATATTTGTTTTTGCTACAAAATGCGTAGCATAAAATTCTCAAGACAGTTTTGTAATGTGTCATTTCAATATGGAGGGGAACTTCTGATTTGCACATTTGATTTGCATTTTTTGAGTTAGACCTTTATGCTTTCATAAATCAGACACGGGAAATTTGTGTTATACACAGGGCTACCAAGAGCAGACAGCTGAGATCAACCTGGACGACCTTCAAATCAACCATTTGAAGGTGCAGCGAGCCCTCCGATCACACAAGGTAACTTGTTGCGACAAAAAAACGGCTGCTCAAGAATCACCTTGATCTCAGGTTTGTTGTACCGTGCGCGTGTGTGTGTGTGTGTGTGTGTGTGTGTGTGTGTGCGTGTGTGAAAGCAGAAGCTGCTCCACTGTGTGATGCAGGAGGCTATGGAGCTGAGCAGCGACATCTCCAAAAAGAAACAAATGCTGGCTGAAATTGAGGAGAAGATTCAACATGCTGAGGAGGTTATCTAAATATGAAAGGCTCAATATCAGGGACTAGCTATAACATTTCTAATCAAGGGGGAAGGAAATACTTAATATTTCCCCTTCTTTCATCTTTAAATTGTTCTTCAAACAGTTCCTTGTCTCAATTTCTTTTTCTTCAGGAGCGTTTGAAGGCAGAAACTCTAAACAAACACTGGCATCGGCAAACCACCGACTATCAGGCTCCTGACATAGCCGAGTACATCCACATCAAGGACGCACACAAGAAACTGCAGCAGAGCATTCCAACATGGGAGAGGAAGGTCAGGATTGCCGAGGTAGGTGTTTCTTTCGGCTCCCGGCAGGATTTTGTCAAATACTGAGAGAAACAGGGTCATTTCTTTTTTCCAATTTCACAAGATGGACCTGAAGATCCACCCTAAAGCTCAGAACAAACACAGAACAGCTCTTGCTCCGGCAAGTAGCGCCAAGGCTGAAGCCAAATGCCTGGAACGGCGAAGCAGTGTGAAGCTCCCCCTCATTGCCGAAATGGAGAACCCTTCAGGGAAGAACCAATAAACATGATCCCAACCACCAGTTTTTCGCTTGATACCAATCAGATATCTGTTTCGATGAACCGATTGCTTGCATTTTAAACACCATTTGCTAATTTGGACATTAAAATCATATGAAAACGTATGCCTCTATTCATTTGTAGTTATGAACATAAAAGAGGTCGATTCTGAAGTGTTGCTGGTCAATTCCCTGTATGTTAGGTAATCCCAATTGTCAATCACATGAGAGTGAATATACGAAAGCAACCTTTCAACCTTACAAGTCAACTGATCTGAATGGATGAAAAAAAGTCCACTTCAGATTCGACAAACTAATTCATTTATTAGAAAGAAATCCTCAGGAGGGAGAAGCCCTCAAAGCTCTCTGGGTGTTGTGATGTTACATGCCATATGTACAACTATATACATAAAAGTGTAATGTCACAATGGTAACGCTGTTTATTTCAATAATCTGTGATATCACTTTGGAAGATGGCATCATTAACGCAACCAGCTCTCTCTGCACTGCAAATCTTTAAAACCTAGCATGAGCTGAATGGATAGGACAGTAAAGAATGTCTGAAGTTCCTCGAAAACGTCTTCAAAGGCACTTTCACAAGACCACATTACAGATGTTGATGTTGATCGAGCGACAAAAGCATTTTTTTTTTTTTTTTCCCACAAATATGTCTCTGGTTATTTCATCTACAAATGATTACTCTGCCTTACTCAAAAACGATTACAAAAATAATGAAAAGTTAGTAATTCAGAAATCAATTCACCTTTGATTATTATACACACAGTATCTAATACATCAAATATAGTGTAAACCTGCTGTTAGAGAGCATTGCTTAGTTTTTTTTTTAGTGTTATTATTTGAACCAAACATTCCAGAGACATGCATCCTGTTCTATATTTACAGTTCAGAGGTTACTACAAAATGATACCTACGCAGATGCAGACACACAGGCAGGACTCTGGGACACAGCTCAATGAGGCTATTGCATCTTGATATGGTTACTGGACATCGTCACGCATGCGCCGACCAACATTGGTTGTTGTTCACAGGACGGATGTGAAACTTCCTATTCCACATCCAGTGCCCAAGAGCGTCTTGTCAACGGTTTCAAACCAACGTGAAAACAACGACGTGAGCTCAGAACAAGCGGGAATTGGATTTTGGGGGCTTTTACAGTAACAGTCGTTAGGTCCATGGCTACCGGCAGCGCCTCTGCAGTGCTCTGCCATTAGTCTTTGACAAAGTTTCATGATGTATAACAAGTGTCAAAAACCATGCTTGATCACATAGTCTTTGGGAGGATGACGCCGAGCAGGGCGTAAAAGAAGCTACACTCTGGTATTTACACTGCAGAAGATGTACAGAAGCGAAGGGGATACGTTTCAAGCGTCATCCCTTTGCTGATGCAGGAAGTGAAGGTTGCACCAAGTAGTTCACAAGTACACAGTGAAGTAGTGGTTTCATCCTACTATCACCTCTTCCAGGCAAGGCGGAAAATATGTTGAAGAGCGCATTTGAGCGAATCCAGCGCAGAGGAGACCTTTGCACATTTGAGACACCAGGGGGCAAATCCTTACCCAAGAAGACTGTTTAGCAGATTACACGAGTGTGGACAAAAAGGCTTTTTCTGCAAACAGTACTATGATTTATTAGCGGAGTACCATTAGGTTACACCTGGAGTCAGCTCGACCTCGAGAGACCATGTTTCCCCTCGTGGTCCCCGCTACTTTACAATATTAGCAACATTTAAAATTAGTAAGGACTTCGAACCAGTCCGCCTCACATCGACGGACCAGCTGTGTGAGAAAGAAGAGGCTGAGGTCATGTCTGCTTTCACAGAACTCACATGAAGCGTTCGATGTGGATGTCAACTAAACTAAGTTAGCGTACACTTTCTAAACCTTTACGGGTTTAGCCTTTGTGATCTGTTGTTTGATTTAATTCAACATGATAGATGATAGAGGCATATCAACACGTAGCTGCACGCACATTATCTAGACACAGGCTGTCAAAGACTCGACACCAGGATCAGCCCTGGATGTCATTGAGATAATTGCCATCTAAAAATGCAAGTCGTTGTTTACCTGGCGGAATTCATATATTCTCTACACATAAGGAAAGTAAATACATTTCTAGCCTTCTGCAGCCTTCGGCTTCCCTTCAGTCACTGGGTTGTATCCCAATGTGATTACATCGTACAGGACTTGTCCAAAGGGTCCTGAGGAGACGTGGGTGGGGGCTGTGGGGCCTGGTTGGACTTGGGCAGGACCATTGGCTTGGGTCTCAAGGCAGGGGGCTTGAGCTGCACTCCCATGCGGGGTGCCACCACGGGTTTAAAGGTGCTCATGTTATCGCTGGAGGAGCTGGTGCTGCGGCGGAAGGGTGGCTCGGTGTTGGCAGTGGACCTCAGCATGACGCCGTGGATTGGGCTGAGGGACTCGCTGGAGCTGGCGGGTGTCGGACCCCCGCCACTGCTCCCAGAGTTCTGCCGCTGCTCCAGGGTGTCCAGCACCACATCAGGGGCGTGCTTGGCAGAGCTCTGCCGCTCTAACTCGCGCAGCTCGTTCAGAGCCGTATTCATTGTTTCTTCTATGTCCTGGGGGAGACAGAGAGAGTCTTTCAGAGGGGAGCTGTTGATCAGATGATGATGACATAGCGGAAGACGAGGGCTGGGGATGAAACTGACAAACATGGAGTGGGAAAGAAAAAGAATGACATGAAGAACAAAGAGACAAGGTTAAGTTATATACAGTATGAAACACAACTGTTGTTAAGAAACACCAAAAGTATCAGATTTTTAAAATAACACACAGGAAGCTTTGGAAGAGGCAAACCGATTATTGGTAATTGCTGACAAGCAGCTTAGATAGTCATCATTTTCAGACCATTTGTATGGGCATTTTCAAATCAGCTGCTCCTCCAAAATAATCCCCCCTATTTTGTAGTCAAATAGCTTAATATTTCTTGTTATGAATTTTGGTGCAAAAATACTGGCATTCGCTCAAAATGAATATTGACCCCCGGCCTCTTTGAATCTCTAATAAACGGTATTGGCTCAGAGGAAATCAGTTGACCCCTTCCGCACTGGGCACGGAAAGGGTAGTGAATGACTTTGCATCAGCTCCCCTTCCCTTGCATGCTGATGGTTTTGAGTAGCACAGGAGATGAGCAGAACACACATGACAAGAGATGCCCAACTGAGCATGCTCCTGTTAGCCAGACAGGCAGCCAAGCGCAGTTTCACGTGCTATCTGTGACCCCAGCGCTCTGTTCGCTGTAAATACTAAGTTGAGACAAAAATTTTATGTCGGACGTGTTGCAAAAAGAAATGGATGCTTACTGGAACCTTAAACTATTGAATTGAAATATTTATAATATCTTTCTTTCTTGCCAAGTTATATCTGCAAGCTCCCAATCCAGACTACTGCGGTGATGCTGTGATGAGTCCCAGCATCAAGCTGCGCTCCCCGTTGTCTGCCTGTGAAGCTGGTGTTTGGCTTGAAATTTCGCACACAGACACAGCTACAGCCACAGCCAGAGGAAGCAGAAGACAGGGACTGACTATGATTTACAGGGTGGGGCAGGGCTTTGATGGTGGAGGGAGCTGCGGTTGGGTCGCCGCTCTTCCCGCGCTGACCTGTGCGATGGTCTCCGGGTCCAGAGACTTGCCACTGTGATGGTGGGCGTCAGTGAAGCCCGTGTACTGTCCCGAGGAGGTGGAGCGACGTATTGGGGGGCTCTCCATCTTCTTGAGGGATTCATGTCGGCTGATGTTCGTCAGGCTGCCGTGGCCAGTGCGGCGCCGGCGCTCAGGGCTGTCCATGGGCATGTGGTTACGACTTCGCAGCATGTCCCGTGGGCTGAAGTGACTCAGGACAGGAGAGCCCATCTCCGGGGTGCCTCCATGCACACTGTGACCCTGCTGGGAGGGATGCACCATGCACTGAACATCACTCGGCCGGGCAGGGGGCCGCCGAGAGGGTGGGTCTGATCGTTTCCTGTGCCTGCTGGGATAGAAATACAGGAAAGAAACAAATAATGGGTATTATTGATCCACTGACTTGAATTTGAAATGTGGGAACATTTCGACACAAGGAGGCTGGCTTGTTTCGGGTCCATCTGCTCGAAGACTACCAGACAAAACAGAAGGTATTTTTAGTTTCAAAATATGCCAGTTATTTTGACAATAATGAGAGTGTAAATCTTGTTTGAATGGCTTAACAGCTCTCGTGAGTAAATCTGGAGAGCAGTTATGAGCCCTGCCAGCCACAGAGGCAGGAGAAGCCTGAAGTTCAACACAGCTTCTGACTACTATCTTGGGAAATTACTATTTGCTATGTAATCCTGTGTCGAAAACAATAACCCCATGTTCTGAAACATGGTCTCCAATTATATAGTGCTTTTATCACCTTGCAGATGCAAAGTGGTTTGCAATGGATTTTCTTCTCACATACCAAACAGACCAACAGAGCAGCAACGCAAGATGCTAACCTGACCATTGGCAGCAAACATGCAGCTCAATGTTTTGCCCAAGGACACAGCATGCAGACGGAAGAATCCAGGAATTGAACTGCCAACCTTCCAATTGCGGGGGAGCCCATTCTACCAACTGAGCCACAGCCGGCCCGTGTTTTGAATATACTTAGAATGTGTTTTATTCAATGTGTTGTTCTCACCATCTGTGCTCATTTGTCAGGTATAGTTTGATTATCTTTTCCCTTGACCTTGGTCTTATCCTGGAGCCATTCTCCCCATCTTGCTCTCATCCGCCTGGTCTCCTTCTTGCCCAACTATTTCCTTATCACTCCAAGGCTCTAAATAGCCAACCATGTTTTTTGCCGTCCTTTTTCAGAGCACTGGGTTCTCCTCCCCTGGTTGTTCATTCCTTTGCAGACAGTTCTCGCTCTATGAACTCGCTCTATGGTTGGAGTTTTATATGAAACCCATGAGGAAAAAAGCCTCTGCCTCAGAATTTTTATTTCATTCTCAAGATTTTCATGACAGCCGTGAGACACTGCAGCCTGAGCACTGTATGACTGCGCTCATTCAACCAGCATCAAGCAAATCATTGTGATGCAGGCAGAGCCCATCACTTATATACATCTTCTTCAGAAGGCCTTAATGTTTCAGAGAGCACCATATGTTTTTCAGCATGTTTGTGCATAATACCATTATAACTACAGTACTCTGCATTACAGCTGTAATGTTAATAAAAGCAGGACATGTAAATGGGATATTTGAAAATACCTTTGGCAGACAAATAGTTTAAAAATAGAATAGAATAGAGATAAAAAAATACAAATAGAGTTTAGGGTTGATCATTTACTACTGTGTATTATATTTATTCCATGTGATCTCAAGAATTTTGACCAACGGCTGTCAAAAGAAAAGTATTATGGGTATAAATGTATTATTTTCCACTAAAACCATAAACGCACATATATCAGATAATATGTATCATGTTGTAGTTCCGAGAAAATCATTGTAATCTTTGAGATCTTTGTAAAATCAGCTTGAAAGCAAATGGATACTGTTGAGAGTATTCGTCTGCCTTACGAAAGCCACTACCTTTGTAGTCACAGGCAGGATATCTCTAATCACGTCCAACTCAGCAATGTGCTTCTATGGAAAAGACCGTAAAATCTACCCGTGGGCTTCAAACTATTGACGGTAACGGGGAAAAAAATATTCTATTTTGAAAAACAAAGACAAGTGTACATAGACAGACATTTTTTGTTTGGCTAAAGAGGAAAAGAAAACCCGAGACTGTAAACAGCTGCAGGAATCGCTGACGGCCTGCAGGAGGAGCAGTCTGCATTCAGACAGACAGCGGTCCTCTGGGACAGGGAGCACAACAGGAACCCGACTGTGTGCATGCTGTAGCTTCACCGACACCTTCGCCCATGTTCAAGCTGGTCTTGGCTTCTGATAAAGCAGAATTCCTTTAGTTCCTCACCCGCAAGAAAATACAAATACTATAGAGCATTACTGTTAATTTGTTTAAAGTTAAAATTTCTGTGATCACTATGTTGCATCTCATTGACTGGAGGGCTGTCAGGTGTTGCCAAATGCCTGCTCTCCTGGTCTTCTCAATCCAAATAAAGCTCGGAGCATATCTGATTCAACATAGAAGGACTTGACTGAGCAGTGCGGTGGAAGCGAGTGGCAGGAAGACCTGAGACAGCCAAAAGTGTGGAATCACCTGGTGACAGATAGAGCTGAAAGCGCTGGCTTTGGGAGTTATGGGTGGATCATTATGGATGATAGGAAGGTAAAGAGAAATTCGCTGTTCACCCACATATAAACACCTGCGGTGCCGCAATATTCCTCGGTGTAAGGCACTGACATTTCAACAGTGAAGCGCAGGGAGTGAGTGTGGCTCTGAATGAAATAGCGTTTACTGATGTGCTTGGCGAGAGCCAGTAACAGACGTTTCAAGGTCGCTTCATTCACCAGCAGAAATGCGTCAGAGATGACAAAATACTGGCACGTGACCAGTGCACGCTGCCAAAGAGACGGAGGTGTGACTGAATGGGTGTGTGGTATTCCTCCATGTGAATAAACTATAAATATGCAGCTTATGTTTATGTATGGCCTACTAATGTAAGCAATATGGAGACAAAAATGGGTTTTTTTTTTCTAAAAATATGCACCAGAAACTGTCTGCTCACCAGAAATAGAATAGCACAGAGAGAGGTGAGCTTAGGACAGCATCAATGGGAGATGGCACGTGCAACACTGTGTATTCCTTCGACTCCATCACTCTCTCACACTTTCTTTCGTCTGTTTGAAATGCAAGGTCTGCTTATAGCAAGTCGCACCAATGTTGCCCCAAACTGCACCCTTTGCCAATTTACATGTCAGAAAAAATAGGAAATTTCAGTGATTGCGAAAGACCTTTTCCTCTCCAAAATAAATGTTTATTTCGTTCTGGGTTTGATTGGGTTTGAGTGGGTTTTTGTGTTCGTGTCCGTGCTTCTTTTCTTTTAACCTGTTGCAGACAAGCAGTTGCGCTGCCAGCCACAGTGGATTGGTCGTCTCTTCTTCAATAAAGTGGCAAGATGTTCTACAGTTATCCATTGGTCACTCCCAATGGAGTCACAATAAGTAGTTGAATTAGGTGATTGTTAGCTTGTTATAATACACATCTTAATGGATCCTGTGATTCTTCATAGATTTCAAGTTTTTCTAAAATACTGCAAGAAGTTTATGATTGCCTTCGGCACTGTATTGGTTTTTCATAAGCATAGCCACTTGCAACTTGCTCCTTAGTCCATGACATTTTCATGTAATTGTGTGGGTCTGTAGATGGTGTTCAAAATCTGTTTTAGTGCTTGTATGTGCCAGATGTGCTTCCCAAATGGAAAACTACTACAGTTTCACACAAAAAAGGCAAAAGCTCACTGCTTTTACTTATTGTTCTGTGCCAGAGGACTCTTTCCAGTAAAGAAAACAAGCCAAAGGTCTGTTGAGGAAGGACACATTTGAGAAACGTTAAAGGAAGGATAAACGTTTAGCAGGACTGGTGCAGTCCATTATAGATTTGTATGAGTACCAACCTGGTGATGTAGGCTTCCGTGATCCGGGTGTCAGTGGGCGTATTGATGTCTTTTCCTGAGCATTTATCCTCTCCCGCATGGCCGCTGCTGGCCTCGCTGTCAGCCTTCTGACTCAGAGTGTCTGAGAAGTTGTCATCTCTGGGGCACACAGAGGATGACATTGAGACATTTCCAGGGAAAGAGGAAATGACAGACGAAACATACACGAAAAGAGTGTGGACTCAGCGAATCACTTGATCTTTCATGCTCGTGTCTTTGGTGACAGTATCAGATGTTAGTTTCTGATGACTCGGCATGTCTCGCTGCCCTCAAGGTCCAAAGCTAGATGAGTCAAGTATCTGGGCCACTCAGTATTCCAATGATACACTGCTGTGGGTTTTAAAGAGGTGTACAACCGGATTCTGGCTACAGTTTTCAGGTGGAAGCAATCGCAGCAGCGAAAATGCACGGCCAGCCATGATTTGCATGAAACACAGCCACTTATTTAGTGTCTTTACAAGAACACACAGAGACCGGGACAGAGGAGGAACATGCCCTTCAAAACTGAAGCAGCAAGAAAAAAAAAAAACAACTTTACAGATGTAGAAAAGTTTGAAGATCTAAATCCTAGAGGATGCATCCAGTGTCGTAGAGGTCTCTCGGCTTGTCTTGCGTATATTCTGGGCTCTTTTATGGGACAAGAGAATACCAAATCCCTGCCTGCTTTCCACTCCTCCCCCAGCTCTGTTTAACTGGGGAGCAGGATGTTGCTGCATTTAGGAGCAAACCACAGAGCTGTAAATTTTCCTGCTCCTTCATTAACTAAGAGGACATCAGCAATACCCTTTCCTTGTGAATTACTGCTGCACTGTGACGGGACAGCTTCAAGGGAAGCCTGACGAGTGGGAAGAGAGAAGGGAACTAAATGGCCACTTTGTTGGCGAGCTGAGACGCGATTAGAGTAATTCTAACAAGCACCGGTCCATTATGCATCAACAGTCACCAAGGCAGAGTTTTGTGCTTGTTAGGGCTCAGGCAGTAACACAAGAGCAGTCTTAACAACTCAGGAAAAGGAGAATAATCGCCAGCTGAGTGAAGACAACAGGGTTGGACAAATAAGGTCCAAGGTCTCAGGTCCCTGTAGTCAAGTGACAGCTGAAGTCAGAGACTGATTTCCCATCAAGTTGATGCTATTTCTTGAACTGGAATCTGTTCGATCCACTAAACAGGCCTGCCAAACATAGGCTATTGAGCAGTGCACATCAAATGCGAGGACTGTCCTTCATTCATTTATTCTTTTATAGTCAGTACATGTTTAAATCAGCATAACAACTGAATTTGCTCTTTTTTCTGTGTGTATGTTATTTTTAATCCGTCTTTATTGTAAATACTATGCTGGGATTCCAAAGAGAAAAAAAAAAATATTGGGGGGATTCCTTTCTCTGAATCTCTGTAAGTAAAACATAACACAAGTACTAAAATTGTACACTCAGCCCTTGGGTGACTGGGCTTTGGATTTACTGTGGATGCTTTGAGATACTTTGTACAAAGTCCCGTGTGTTGAGATTTTGACCAGTTTGGAAAATGTGATTTTTACAGAAAAATTACATTTTGATTGTTCATATGCCAAATTCATATGCCAAATTACCTTTCCTGTATTCACGTGAACAAGTTGCTGAATACAATTGTGTATATATTGTACATGTGAAGATACATATACTCACATGTCCTGGACCACAATATACTGGTGTGGCACCAAGCCGTCGATGCCATTGTGGCGTCCCTCCCACCAGTCTTCTGACGCCCGCTGATACAGGAGCAGGGAGGCGCCCTTCTTGAAGGACAGCTCCCTGGAAGAGCGCCCGACGTAGTCAAACTTGGCAATTGCTTCAATAGGCTCTCCCTCTGCCGATATTAAGGATGGGACAAGTTAGTTACAGTGTATCAGCTGGAACAGCTACGAAGCACAGAAAACCATAATCACAAGTGCAGACTTTTGTCAAAGTTGTGTGAAGCCAAAAGTCTGTACAGATAATACAGTAAATGCACCAAATGCTTCTGGATCTTTCCCGCCATCGAAGATGAGGAAAGTGTTCATTTGATACTTTGATCAATATTTTTCTAACAGGATATTAGAGAGTAAATAATGTACAATAAAACCGGAGGCCCTTTTTCCTGCGAAATTACTGTGAGACTTGACTGAAAAGTGAATATCAAGCTTTTGCTATTCTATTAATGAATCCCTCCGAAAGAGACCCTCCCCAGAAAACGTGGGGTTCATCCTCTTGAAAACGCACCAACCGATAATATGCACAATCGTGAAGATCAAGCTGTACATAACGCATTATATCACCATACTTTCCATCACCTTAGAATTAAATGTATATTTTTATACGGTACACAATCTAAAGGGGACCATGCCCCAGAAAGCCACATAGGCGCCGATGCAGAACAATCATCCTCTGCTATGTCCGTGCACGTGGACACTCATGTGTGACAGGTTGGGCACATGGGGTTCAAGTGCACTGACTGCGTAAGCCAGTTGGTTATTTTAGTTGTGGTCAACAGTAACACGGCTCTACAACACTGCATCAGAACAACAACAGTCCCTGCGCCACTTTAGTAAGATATTTATAGAAGCTGGCGAGAGCAGATCCATATGACTCAGGGGCATGTCAGGCTCCGTGTGGATCATTAAATCAGGTTGATACCCACTCAATAACTGCATGAGTGGACCTTGAATCACTGACAAGGGAACTGGATATGGAAAAGAGCGGAATTGTTTAGGCACTGCAAGGGCCAATTATTGTAACTTTGATCATGTTGCTCACTCTCTCTTTGCCTGTGTGCGTGTTTCGAAAGGATTAAATCAGTCGCATGTTGACTGTAAAATATTCTGTGGTTTCAAACAGCAACAGCCAGTACTCTGATTCAAAAGGTAAAAGTCTCCAAGCCAATGTGATTGCACTACAGCAACACTTGGTCTAAAAATAGCTTCTTTATTCCTCCCTAGATCCTGAACCTACCCTCCTCATATCTCACTCCCTCCTCTCTCACTTAAAGTCAGACATGGGGTCCCAAGACAGCACCAACCTCACTGTAATGCGCACATTCCCATATATGTATGTATACATATATTAATATACAGTATATGTATATCTCCACAGATGGATATAGAAGAGTTAATGGCTGTTCCCTGCACTGACTGAAAAGTGATCATCTTACATCTTTCCCTGGAGCCTGAGAGTAATTCCCAAATGACCAGAAAGGGTAGAACCCTGTTTCAGAGCAGAACAGAGGTTTTCTTTGTTTTCGCAGTCCTTTTCAATCTCTTTGATTTTTATGTGGTTTTATTTTTCTCTCACCCCTTTTACTTGTACTCTTCCTTGCCTCACCGGGTTGTCAGGAATGACATGGTGGATGTGACGTTGCTTCAATGAAATGTGACAAGCAGGAATTTATTGTCTGAATTAATTTGGACTGCACTGCAGCAGGAAGGCTGTTAATAAAGCGGACAGCGGACTTATCGGCACAGAGGATTTTGCCTCCTGTCTCTTTCTCTTCAACCAACCCATCCATCCATCCATCCTCATTCAGTCTGAAAATGTTTATCTAAGGTCCCTGCCCAAGTCACAAAAACACCAACATTGCTTTGGCATGGGTGTGGCCTGAAGCAGCAGGCTGAAACATAATTGTCAATGTGCTAAAAGACTCCCTCTGTGCCATCTTGAACAATTATAACGGAGAATCACTGAACATGCCGGAGTCTCTGAGAAAAGAAGTATAAGATCTCGAGGCCTGTGGTGTGAGAGACACGAACTGTCGGATGTCTTACACAAACCAGTGGAGCAGGGTAGGTGAGCTCTTTGCTCTAAATCCATTCTGACACTGAAATAGGAACGCTGGGGCCGAGCATTAAACTGTGAGATGTGAGCTACATAGGGAGAAGAAGACTCCATGCTAGACTGAAAAAGGTCAAAGTCAGTTACAAATGACTCTTTACAAGAAGATGTGCAATCCAATATGCACACAACATTCAGGTATAGGGTTAACAAGGGTGTCATGCAAATCTCCCACAACTTGATATATAATCAATATGTCAGTTTTGTCCTTTTGACCTTTACCAGCTGATAAAACATTAATGTATTGATTATGCGTGAGATTTGCCACTCTTAAAAGGATAGTTAATGCCACTGAGTATTAGAATAGCTTATGTGCCCTGTCAGTACACAAGGGGATTATATATGACTTCATGTATTGATATTCCTACTATCCGTGTCTGTGGAAGTTCTCAGTCATCCAGGTCATGGTCAATTCTTGTCAAAGAGGAAAACATCTTCGAGGGAAGAAAATCAAGTCCAATTGCTACGAAAAAGAAGGCTTTTCCTTTCCTATCATCAAGCACGTGCGCGCGCACACACACACACACACACACACACACACACACACACACACACACACACACACACACACACACACACACACACACACACGTCAGGACATATATACAAGTATACATATTTTTATACATGGCATCTTTTTATTTCATCTAACGCAAGAAAAGATAATGAAGTTTCTACTTGAAAATAGGATGGAAATAAAAGATGATTTTGTTGAACCTTGATCATTGAAAAAGTGGTAGATAAATTGAAACGTAATGGTGCATTTGCATCTAATATCCAGCTGAAGTCATGGAGATTTAAAAAATGCCCTGTGACAACAAGTTAACCACATTTCCAGGCTCCACTGGAAGGAACTGAATTCAAGCATCCTCCCAATCTACATTGAAGAGTTTTTGTAACAAAACCATAGTAGCAAGGGATTTCTAAAGGACAAAATCTTCCATAAATTACTATGAGCACATCCTGGGTATTTGTGTGTTACAGTGGAATTCACCCATATAGTGTGTTCCCTTTTCGAATCTGCTGGCCACTTTAACTATAATCGTAATACTTGTGATGATTTCCATTTGTAGAAAAAGATTAATAGCTGAAGAAATAGGAAAATTTAGGCTTTTTCAGTGGATCAATGTTTGTTTAAAGTGGTGACGCATGATGTCGGGGGTCCCTAAGAAAAGATACTGGAAACCTGTAACCATGGAAACAGCCTGTTACCAAGGTAAGGTTTAAACAAAGCAGAACTATATATTTCTTCTCAAACTTTCTGCACGCTGTCAGCTTTGTCAGTGTCTCGTATCACTTTATAAACGACCTTATTTTTTTTTTCTTCTTTTAACAGGATGGGATACGTCATGGTCTGACGATCCTGTCACATCCTCTGTTTTCACTCCACTGACATGGACCAGACCCAGTGCTATCCATTTCCTTCAAACAAAGGACCACATCAACAATCAGACATCCTAATGTATTTCCAAAGACAAGTCCATAGGGTCCACTACACAAGTGTTTTATTTTCATTTCGTTGATTCCTTTCTCTCTTGGACACCTGGAACTGTGATTAAAACAAAAGAAAAATCAGACAGAATGAAAAACAAAATACTGACACTTGAACCACGCTGCGTATGTTTTCTTTTCTTTTACAAAATACTGACACCGATTTTTCAAGTGATGGATAAAACATCGAGGGAAGTGAAAGAGTGTAACCCAAGGCTGTGTCCCTTAAAAGTGGGAATTTGCCGAAGACGGATGTGAAGGTGTCGCAAGGCCCCACAGGAGAAGGAGAACTATTAGAATATGAATGGCTGTTCATCTCCCTAAGCCCAGTTCCCTGGCCCTTCAAGGTTACTACATTTAACAGGGCTGAAAAGGAAGGATTAGCCGGAGTGCTGGGTTTAACCCCTGCAAAACCACACAGGCACCCACAGGAAGAAATCTGTGACCTGCAAAATGTCTAAGGAGGGGAGAATGTACCTGTTTTGTAAATGTGTATATATACAGTTTGGCAACCATTCTGAATTCAAAGATAGTCTGTTAGATGGAGCTTTCAAAACAGTCTGTTTTAAGGAATGAAGACACTCACCATCCTCACTGGTGTGTGTCTCCGTGCCTCCCTCATTGTCTGCCTCCTCCAGGGCTCCATGCTCACTGTAGGGGCTCTCACTAAAGAGGGCGACAAAACAAAACACCTGAAATTGAATTCGAGCAATGCTCTTCAACTGTAAGCAAACACTTTGTTCTAGTACATTTGTTTTATTCTTGTTAAACTCACCACCAAAAAAATTCATCCCACATGAGTCAGCAGACTGTATCAAAAGGCTAAACGTACATTAGAGATTTTTCTACCGCAACAATCAAACAACTTAAAATTGAAGACATGGAAAGGATAACAAAATGTTAGTTACGTAGGAAAATTTCAAATAGCAACCTATATTAGTCTTCTTTGCATCTGTGGTTTGAAGTCATTCAGAAAGGTATAGTTTAACCTCTTTATAACCTCTTTTTTACTGAGAAAGGAGAGACAGCCAAGAAAACAGATCTCCCCAGGGACTGATGTGCATTTCTGAAGTGTGTGTGTGTGTGTGTGTGTGTGTGTGTGTGTGTGTGTGTGTGTGTGTGTTGCTTTGTTGGGGGGTCTGATAAGGCTTGGCCTGTGTTGACGGCAGGGTACAGGATTATGAAAAGAAGAAACAACACAGATAAAGCAACTAACAAACAATTGTAGTCATCCTTCTGATGAAGGGCTGGCAAAGAGCAACATTTTCTACAAAATGGAACTCTTCTCAGGGCTACAATTTCCTAACCACATATCCCCTGTCAGGAACCCAGTTACTTTCCTCACCTCATGATCATGGCAATTACAGTGATTGACTCCTTTACTGAGGGGAACAATCCACAGTGTAAAGTAAAGACCTGGAGCATGCTCAACCATGTCACTTTTTTAACCACAAACATCGATTTCATGACTAATTACTCATAAAAGCTCCACAAATATATGAACAATACCGCTGCAGGGCTGAGCATCACAGAGCTCCCGCATACCTGCATGCTGAGAGGGTCCCTAATGAATCAGATCTGGTTGCATGCCTGTGACCCATGCTATGACAGAAAACTAATGTGGTCTATCCAAATCTCAATCATGATGTCTTATGTGGGAAAATTATGACCTCGTTATTATTCAATTATTCATATTATTCATTTCATCTTCCTTATCAAAATATGGCTGGACCTTTTGTCGCCTTCTTACTCTTGGGATTATACATTGTAGCACCACAAATTTGCTGTTGCCTGTTTAAGACAAATAAAAGCTCCAAAAAAAGTGTCCTCACCAATAGTCTCCTCCAGCCATGCATTTCTCATATATGGGCCCATCCAATTCTTTGACATCAGGAAATATCATTTCATGGTGAATGATGATGGTCTTGATTATTTCATTGACATGGGCCTGGCAGGAGACCTGATCCTGGCTGTCCGGTGTGGGCATGAGTGTGGGACCGAAGCATATGGCCAGATTGTAGGGGTCCATCATGTTCTCGTCACTGTACTGGGACAAGCTGAAAGGAGATGGAGGGCACAAGAGCCAGACAAAATCAGTCCTCGAAAATAATCACTTTGGACAACCTGCTAATTGGTGGTACTTATTCAGACAAACTTTATCAGTTGATGCCAGGTAAAGAAATTGTCTGCACTTTGCACCAACAATGTTTATAATCTTTTTAATGATGTAACATACTATTTCAATTGATAGCTCGGGCTTCTACTTCCATTAACCACTAAATCCACCAGGCCTGTATTACTACACATTTCTGTAAATAAATAGGGCTGTTATTCCTAACAGTAACTCAAAGATGAGCAATCCCATTGAATCAGTCATTCCAGTATAAGTTGTATGAAACCGCATCAGCTCTGAATCACCCATATTGACCACACAAACAGGATTGTCACACGAGCCTGTTCCTGGAAACACAGACAAATAAAAGTCTGTAATTCTCATCTCGTCCTAGAAGTGGACATTGGCTTCTGCTTCCCTGCACTTAAAAAAGGACACAAAATCATATTTTATTCCAGAGAGCATGGGATTTACGAGTTAGTAGCCATGAACTCACTGGTTGAGAAATGCAAAGAGGTAGCGCATGACGATGAGGACTGATCTGGGAATGGTCAGGAGGATCTTGCGGATGTAAAGTGCTCTCTCGTACAGACTTTCAATTCCTATGGCAGAGAAAAATGAAAAAGAAAAATTATGCAACACAAATAATTCAGACTTTTTGAAATGCATATGATCTCAAACGAGTGGGATCAAATGCATCATTCTGCAAAGCATGACATTCAAATTGTCTTGCTATTTATACAGTTTGCCTTGGATGCCTAGGATTTAAATATAACAAATGAATGTGAGACAAAAATCAACTCTGACAATAGAAACCACAGGGGATGTTTAAAAGTCTGCTTTTTAAAAAATCCACCTTGGTTCCTTTCCTGGCACCTCAGACAACAGCCTCCTTCAAGCCTCCTTCATCAACACATACAGCAAATGAGTGTCCCGTTATAGGAATATACTAAAAACTGCTGGAGTGCATCTCTTTCTTTTATTAAGCTTGGAGTCCGCTGTCTGTCCGATTTGTGAAACTATCAATACAAGAGAAACTGGCTGTATCGCTACTGTAACAGGCTACAAAAACAAAACATTTTCATATTATACCATGCTTTAACCCTTTAGCTAGACAATTAAAGTCATCCCTCGCTACTCGACTTATTCTCCGAGACTAGTTGTTTTATTTGGCTTAGCTGTGATTACGCTGAGTTCTAAATATGCCTCTATCAACCTCTGGTCAATCAATGCCACCTGGGATTAGGGCTTCTAGGATAGTTGCGATGCATTTGATATTTCACAAACAACTAGTTTTGTACCGAGATCCTAGTTCCATAGCTCCTATTTAAAGCTACTGTATATATACATCAAATCAAAGACTATCACCCCTTAGAAGAAGCTGCTTTACACATCTGTGATGAAAAGCAGTTATCCACTGGCAGCTACCTACAGAAGTTTTCCTGAGGCTTATCTTGTGCCTCTTGACAAGCAAGCATTTTTAATATGGACCTCTGCTGGTTGAACAGCCTCCCGTGTAATCCCTCGTAGCTTTTTTTTTTTTTATTTTTAAACTGGAGAAAGTAAACAGGGAATCCCCTTCACTCATCCAGCACTAATATTTGTAAAAATACAATTATCAAACAGACAATTCCATACTCTGCACACTAGTATCAAAATGAAAGCCTGCATGAGCACATTTTATGCAAGAGTGGCATACACAGTCACTCAAGGCATCGCAGCATCAACTGTGTCCGTGTGACTCGGAGCCTGTTCCATTGTTTTCAAGTAATGCCTTAAAAGATGAGAAAAGGCCACACAAAGAGCTGTGTGATATAACTGTTGACTTCCAGTGAATTGACAACGTAACTATTCTTGAGAGGATCCCGAGAACATTCAGCAGGAGAGTTCAATGGTGTTCAGTACAACACATGTAA
Source organism: Fistularia tabacaria (assembly GCA_901007705.1). Lineage (NCBI taxonomy): Eukaryota > Metazoa > Chordata > Actinopteri > Syngnathiformes > Fistulariidae > Fistularia > Fistularia tabacaria. The sequence goes on along the minus strand of CAAKHD010011385.1, from coordinate 46,448 downwards.
CTTCCTGCAGCCATCCTGACGGACAACATTTTTCTCAGAGCTCAACAAATGACACGAGGGTCCTATTTGTAAATAGAGTGCCAAAAAAGCAAAGAAGAAGAAACTGATCTGTCAATGAAAGAAACAGAATGTTACTCATATTTTCTATGGAATAAAATTTCATTTAACAACGGAAGATAAAACATGCAATAAACCCTTTTCGGACACAATTTTGAACAACTTAACAAGTTCGGAAAACCCACATCTTTGCAGTCAAAATAATTGAAGGTTTAAGTCAAACTAAAGCTTATTTTAGTACAATATGAAGGATGTATCATATTTAAATTATATGTAAGATGTCGGCGTTAAATGACATTGACGTTGACAAATGACAAATGACGTTAAATGACATCATTTAATGTACTGACTCAAAAAGATTCACAGCAAAGAAAATGAATGACATTCATTAAAGTCATCTACTGTTTAAAGACACTAATCAGAGCTACCTTTGCCCCCCAAGCCAGGTAAAAATGTGTTTGTTCTTACTGATGCAGGAGAGCAGGTCATTGAACCTTTCCTTGGGGAAGAGCGGGTTCTCCAGCCCTCGGAAGTAAAGCTTAAGAACACCAGCCACCGAGTTGATGTCATGGTTATTCTCATCATCTGTCAGGGGGTCATTTCCTGAGACAAGGAGGTCAGCTGAGCGTAAATGAATGCACATCGTTTAATGTTACAGCAATGTCAAGTTAAAGGGGCTGGCCAGATGTGTTCAAGAAACTCTAAGGCTATAATTCCTCTTAACATTTGGTTCTAATAACGATAATAGTCTTTTTTTTATCTAAAATCAAAGCAGACATTGTGTACCTCTCTCAAATGAGTTCTTAATGTCATTGACCTCCAGCTGGGATCCAGACACACGAAATATTCCTTGATGTTGGAGACCTGCACGACAAAAGACCAGTAATGAGAAATGTGAAACAGGGGGAAAATGAAGATACACACGCATGATAATAATGGTCATGCAAGGAAACCAACTCAGAAAATAAAGACTTCTATGGTTGGATACTAAAATTACATCCTGTTAGCTCTGCCCCTTCACTTTTCTAATTAGGGATAATTAATGAGTCGCGGAGGTTACACTTGAGCCTGACTTAAAGTTCCTCCAGGAGGGTTTCAGCTCTGACAAGAGGCGCGGTCAAGGGTCAGACCAAAGCATTAATTCGTCTCCTATTTTTCTCCATTTTGTTTTCTCCTTGCTAGTCTTCAGGACCAGACAAGCTGTAAAGAGGAATGTTTCATCTTTGTTGTCGTAATCTAAAATTTTTCAAGTGACATTTTCGGTCTTACTTAAACCAGGCCTGTACTCAGGTGACATCTCCGTCTGCCCTGTCGTGTGTCTGGGTAATAAAGGATCCACCACTGTGGCCAGAATAGAGCGCTTGTTTTATTTCTTCCCACGGCTATGACTGAAGAACAATAATCTGAGGTTCCGATCATAAACAGATAAATAAAACTGACACGCCTAAACAATTAACACTTCGGTTTTCCTGTTGGTCCTTCTCATGAAAGTGGTTAAGATCTAAAAATTGTGGTTTATGCGAAGCATTCAAAGATATAAACTTGATTGATGTTTTTTAACGAGATTGGCTTATCCCCTTTACACTTTACAGTTTAATAGTATCCTACTCACCATACAAATTGATGTAGCGAATACAGCTTTCAACCACACGAGGAATAGCCTGTCCAGAGTCCTTTGAAGGCAAGATAAACAAACAAAGCTCTAAGATAATGTGTAATGTGCATTTTTTTCCACATGTGTAAGACATAGAGCCCAACTTATTACTTGAATAATAGCTGAGAATGCAAAAAAAAGTTCGTTTGTGACTCATTGAGAAAGAAAATGCTGACTTTGATTTATGCCTTTGCACAATTTATGGTTTCACTAAGTTCATTTGGGCACAAGATACAGGCAAGGAAATTTTGTTTATTCATTGCCGTTTCTGGGAATTAAATAGCACTCTAGTCACAAAACATTGATGAGATATAAAACATACATTAAACATTTTAAAGCAATTTGGTTCTGTTTTCTACAATCTAAAACTGTGCAGAGATATCAGTTGGGCTCTTAGAATGAGTTGGTCTGTGTAACGTTTAAAATACAGTTCGTTGACATGCACATCCAGTGTAGGAGAAGTTGGGAGGTTTGGACAGGGAGAGAAGATTAGTAGACATCCTACGGACTCAGACAGAGATCCCAGTTCCCATAATAAGTCCAGGAGGTGCGTAATCTGGCCAAAATGTTTTATTTTTTATGCTGTTTGTAAATTGTCGCTACTGTAATGGTACACATCTACATGGAAATGTTAATCTTTGCTGAGCATGCATTGGTTCCTCAGCCTCATTGTTTACACTTTTACTCCTTCCCAACAGTCAAACCAAACATTCATAAGAAAGTTGGTAGTAGGCACGGAATTACTGTGTACCCTGCCAGAGACATGGCACATCGGTACTTCCTTTAGACAATCATCAAATTGCTCTACCTCAATCAAGAACTGAAAAAAATGTCTCTGCAGATATTAACAGGCTAGCAGTGATATTAAATTAGTTTCATAATTCACTGTCTGCTGATGAGAGAACTAGTAGAGCAACATTATCCCAATTTCCTGAAGTACGTAAACTAGGACTGCACTCTCATTATGATCATCCGTTTACAAATGAAGATCTCGTAAATCAAAAAGTTGCCTGATCTGGGTATGGTTTTCCTTGATTTTTGATGATGAATTTCCTTTTCTTCAGTCGTGCACCTGCTCAGATAAAGCTTGCCTGAGCTACATATATGATCATGTTTTTGTGGTTTTAGCATGGTGCTACTTCAACATAATTAAATGTACTACATATTTTTTCAAGACTTCAACATCTACATGTTTAAGCATATCCGGTGCTGTTCAGTCGGTCTGAGTCTGTTGATTCTTATAGGACAGAAACAGGCAATTGAAGGAAATGAGTGCAGGCAAGCAGTACGGGCCCCCCAAGGTGCTTCAACGTGTCTACCTGATGTCGAGCATGTGAGTTCCGTCGTCCACGGCTACAGAGAGGTTTGCAACAGGGAGAGGGGGAGAGGAAGAGAGAGAGGTAGAAAGAGGGAGAAAGAAAAAGGGAGAGAGGGAAAGAGAGAGAGAAGCAAGACCCAGATTAGCACCACAGCAGCTGCTCACCAAAGCTTATACTAGTGCACCCTAATTCCACTTTGTGCTGCAATAGACCCAAAGGAAAACAGCGGGAGCTGAGGAGGACATTGCAGCAATGGACACGGTCACCAGTTGGAGGCAGTGAAAAGGCTGTTGGAAGGAGGCGGCACACCTTATCAGTCTGGCATCCACTCAATGACCGGTATTTGTCCTGCTGTTTTCACATGCCTCTGCTCTCTGGAGGAGAAGGCTATACTGTATCTCTGCCAGAGCAGCTCGGTGATGCCAGGTCAGCAGCGGAGCTGACTGCGATAAACATTTAGCCCTCCGATTGCCATTGCACTCCCCCTGTAGCCCTTCACATCTTCACATGGATGCCCATCGACATCTCTGATTCTGATGTGATTCATGCGAAAATCAAATCAATCTTAGCACAAATAGTCTGTTGATTTGTATACACATATATATATATATGTTTTTATTTATTCATTTTTGGGGGGGGGGAGGGGGTGAAAGCTAAGACGCTTTGGGGGAACCCACCGAAATGGCCAGAAAGCCAGAGAAAGCCAGAAACTTGATAGGAAAAGAAGCAATGGTATGTGGGCAGTGTACCTTGATAAATGACTCCAAATTGCCATTAAATAACCTAACATTAAAAACAGAGCGGGGTCTAGCCCGACGGGCGGCAGTGTGGGTTTTGAACGCCCCGTTGGGATGTCTAGAATACAAACAACGTATTAGAAAAAGGAAACAGCACAATGATCTTTTCAGAATGGCTCATTTTAAGGGATGCTATTCACTGGTAACCTCAATGTCTCTGAAAAAATAAATTTAAGTTCAGGCTGTTCAGGATTGTCTGATTTAAGAGGACAGACAGTTGACTTAAGATTGACTGAATCTTTTCTTTGTAAGTCTCTCGATAAGATTCCAGATGAGTGAAATAACAGACCTGCTGTGGTAATCATACATTGTCAGCATCCAACTCATGACAGGGCCTGTGGGAACTGCCTTTTTTGTGTGTGTGAATTAGTGTGTGACTTCAATTTGGCTTCCTGTGTGCTTGACAGAAACTCTGCAAAATATTGACCTTTTTTTCCTTAATTTGTGTTTGGGTTTAAATACGTGTACATGTCCGCACAATACAACTTTGTATCAGCATACCTTTAGCTCTGCATTAAATGCTGAGCTTTACTCACGCTATAAGGGTACTGCCACTGGATTAATACCTTTTCATAGTAAACTGCTTTAGTATCTGTTATGTAAACCATATTGGGATTGCAGAGCATGCCACATAAACGTACATTATTTTAGTAATTAGGACTGAGCCTAAATATTGTAAATACAAACTGTACTACGTCAAATGACTTTTCTCTTTTACTGACAAAAAATTAGTCATCAATGGCACCCATGAGCAACTTTATGCCTTCCATGTTCAGAAGCTGATAACTCTTGCTTTGATGAGCTGCACCTTGTCACAGAGACTCCCTTTGCAGCTAGGAAAAAAAGGGGGATCCTGGATTGTGCACGAGAGGGTGATTTACCTTGTGGTCATATAGTCAGCTCTGTGGCCTGCAGGTAAACAGACAAAAGGGATATAAGAGAATGTTTAGACATGCCAGCACCTGTCTTTGAGGTCCCTGCGGTGCATTGTGCGTGCACCCAGAGAAGCATTCGAAGCCTGCCAGCTGCTCAATTCTGCTGGCCTCCTCAGTGGCATAACAAGACGCACACACACATACACATATACATACATACATACATATATATATATATATATATATACACACACACACCACACACCAAACACACAGCTTGTCCAGAAATAGCATGCAACCCTCAGGTTACTTGACAATTAAAACACAGATATCTACCAGCTACATATCTATTCATTTCCAACCAACCTAAGAACGAACAAACACAGAAACATTGTCATTGTATTAACACACACACTCAACAAGACAAGCAAAGAAAGATTAAGCACAAAATAGCTTCCAAATGGTTTTGGAGAATGGGAATATGTGGCCATCTGTTCCCATGACAGGATCTGACCTGTCTGTGTCTGTTTCTGCTCATTTACAAAATTATGATTAAGGGGCAGCAAGTACTTGCAGGAGACTCTTCCCCATTACCTATTAACCAGACATGATAAGATGGAACACTGGTGCTTTTGTTAAGCAAAATAAGTGTTTGGCTGAAACCCAGAGGTGATCCAATTAATGAAGAACCATTTTAAAACTCCCACCCCTCTAATGCCTCCATGATTGGAGTGAATGAATCAATAAGATGGATAGTACAACATTTCCAATCATCCTCACTTCTGGGTTGACCCAGATGGCTTTCTACAGTCTCTGGTGGAGAATCTGCTTTGAAATAGGCTGAAATTAGTTGATGCAGTTGTAGGAAGAAATTCCATAACCAACTGGATATGATGTTATTACCAAGTCCAGCTACTGAATGCAGTTTGAGAATGAGGACAGTGCAAGCAACAAAAGGAGGGTAGGGCTTCACCAACCTTCACCAAGCATCCTTTTCAGAAGGTCATGTTTGGCCTGAAGTTTTGAGATGAGATTGCTGCCCTCCAGGAACTCACGGAATTTCTGTGGACATTTGAGAGTAATTACACGGTAGCCGCGAGTGCCAACCACAGTGCACAGGCTAAAGACAGCAATCTACGATAAGGCAGCCGGGAGCAATAGAAACACAGTCTTTTTCTAAATCTTTATCAGAGCTTGTCCATCTTCAAACTGAAAATAGGAAGCAGTGAGGCTTAAAAATTGACACATTTTGGGACATGTATACCTCTGCCAACTGATCAAAGATATCAGAGGACTGCAAGACAAATTCTGAGTTAACGGTGAAGTAGAAAGAGTAAAAACAAAATGCATTTTCATAATTGTAGATCAATTCCTTTGAGTTACTATTCAAAAAGTTTTACATTTGTGTAGCATTTTGAATGGGATATATATAGGTAAGGCAAATGTGGCCTTTGTCATACCCATTTATCAAATACCTAAATCTGTCTTCAAAGCAAAACTAAAAAAAATGGTCAGCTTGAACTAATTCAGCGCTTAAGTCTCCTCTTATTTTGCATCACACTACTATGAAGCCACTTGCCATGAAGTAGAACTGCTCCGTCTCCTGCTGGTTGGCTCTCCTCTTAGCAATGCTGGGTTTGCTGAGGTATGTCTCCGACACTGTGGACTTCACTGACTCTGTGGACCGGCTGTGGTGGAAACACTCGGACACGTCGTAATCCTCAATCGTCACCATGTCCTGGATCGTGGTGAGGGTAGCTTCGGACGTCTTTTTGATCTGGGATATTAGGTTTACATAGAGGAAAAAAAAAGTCACTCTAAAAAAACAGCCCCTAAAAGCTTCTGTACAACTGTTATCGTTTTATACTTCAGTTATAATGTCTGAGATTCACTGCAGACAGCAAAGAAAGAATTACATTGTACGTGGAAACACGTTTCCTGACTGTGTATATGACAATAAACACTTTGGAGTCCTTGAATCGTTTCACTCACACGATGCTGGGATCACAGCACATTCCGAACATTGAATGATCATTCACTTCCGAGAATTCTGGAGGGTTTTGACAAGCTTTTCAAAAGAAAAAAACATCCCTTTAACTGTGAGGCGAAGCAATCAAATTGCATGCACTCAGCGGGGCTTGGAGGTGAACAGGAGATGGTGTATTTAGTTGAAGGCTTTTAAGATTCATTTCCATAACCACCTCGTCCCTGTCAACGAGGCAGCTTTTCTCAGTGTATATGCATAACAGGACCATGCATGCCTGGACTTTTTCTTAGAAAAATATTCAGCAAGCACGATTAGCGGGCTGTGATAGTGTCAAGTGCACATGATGATGAAGAGGACAGAGGATACCAAACACACTAATGGAACGGCAAATGGAACGTTCAAGCATCAAAAGCTTCGAAGACATATATGGAGCCACACCAAAGGAATCGTCAGGGTCACTCTTGGGTATTAAATGATAGTCTTATGAGATTAAAATTATACTAATGGAAAATTATCATAATGTTAAACGATTAAACAAAAAAAAAAAAGAACTTCAAGATTTATGTCTCAAAATTCCCTTGTGCATATGGTTGAATGAATTTAATTACTGCAGCTGCACATCTGATTTATACCCTTCAGTGTAAAATATGGGACATGTGAGGTGAGGAAGTTTGTAGAGCAAGGAAAACTAGTGATATAAATAGAAAGAGGGGAAAAAATAAAGGAGACCAACAATAGGGGAAGAGTCTGAGGACTAACATGTGAGCATGAATCACTGTTGTGAAAATACAGCAAAGGGAAAGAGGACACAGAGTAACCACGTCACAGGAGGAATTTAGCGAAAAGTTGGTCTGAATTAAACAGAGGCCATTGCAGGGTACGGAGCGTTTAAGGGTGACTTTGTCTGCTTTTGAAATGTAGGAGGCCCTATAGGTCAAAGGGGTCTTCATGGAGCCACAGCTGGAAATCATCTGAATTATATTTAATGGCCAGGAGGACATCCCCATTCAAAGGCAGTGTCCACAAGTCTCTATATTAAGCATGTCTGCAACTCCAGAGCCAATCGAAGAACCAGAGCCTCTGATAACAGCTCTGTTTTTTACTTCCTACTAATTTTGGCCTCAATAAAGGAAGAATATCCCCCAAATTAACAGAGCGGACTTTATCCTTTTATGTGTTACCGCAACTGATTATAGCACTGACACATGTGCCCCTGCTTGCAATGTGAAAGTTGTTATGCTCCGAACCATTCCAATGGTAAAGCAGAAACACATGGTATTTTGAACATGTATGATGACAACATTCTAAAAGCTTTCCTGAGATCATACAAACTTCACAAAAAAAATCAGCTTGTTTTGTGAGTACTGTAAAGGATGTCAAAGGAGGTCTGAAAAGGACACAGGCCTATCTTTTCCTTTGTATCTGACAGCTGCATCCTGGGTGGTCACAGGGAGTCGGGGGGAGCTGTCATTATGAAGGTAGGACCGCTGCATTCATGAAATCGCTGAAGCAATTATTCACTATTCAGCAACTGAATGGTTACTAGTGATTACTTCTGGCCTCAATTGCAAGAGGGATTTGAAAGAGTTAGTGAAGAAGCACATTATTCAATGTATGTACAAGCGCACACCTAGAAAGGCTCCCTGGATCTAAGGAGAGTCAGAACCTGGATTCAGGTATTTTCTCTGGTACCATGTTGAGAGTGCAAGACAATGATGAGCAAAATATGTTGCAGACATTCTCAATACTCATCTTGATGCACTACGGACAACAAAGTAGGAATTTTAAAAATAAACACTTTGAATCTTGAATATTCTCCAAAAATCTAACCATAATATCAAAAGATAAAACTTCCATTACATTGGTCAGTCTTTTGCTAATAGTTATTGACAAATGTCATTTCACCTAAGTTGTCTAACAGCTGTACACAGATTCCAACTGACCCTTACTTTCAGATTATAAATAACCATAAAATCCTTTCCTCTCCCTATGGTGGTGTATAAAGTTGCAAAAAAGGAAACAAATGTGCAGACAAATCTGAACAAAATAAACACAAAGAATTGATGTCAGGAAGGAGCAAATATGGAACACATCCTTTTTTTTTTTTTTTTTTTCTTTTTTTTTTTAAACAACAGAGAAAAAGTTGAAAAAAAAAAAAAACCTTATATAAAATTATATTTTTTTTAAAAAAAGTTTTTTTAATAAAAAAAAATTAAAAAAAAAAAAAAAAAAAATAAAAAATTTAAAA
>CAAKHD010011385.1:19225-37491 GCA_901007705.1 Fistularia tabacaria | reverse complement strand
AAAAAAAAAAAAAATTTTTTTTAGAAATGAAAAAAAATGAAAACATCCTTTTTTTTTTTTTTTTTTTCTTTTTTTTTTTAAACAACAGAGAACAGTCAGTTGATTTGAACCTCAGCAACCCTGGATGCTGGGTAAATTATTTAGCAATGTTTCCTTTCACCATTTCATGGGAGTCAAAGAGGTTTGAGGAAACAGCTGCACTTCTATTAAACACTGCCCTGCAGCTTTCCTGGCCGGATGAAGATCCACTCTCCTTCCCTCTTGTACATTTGACAGTCGCACTTGTTAGATGTCACAGCACTTGGAGTGTTCATTTTTCAAGGAAGTATCTGGAATGCCGCACCCCAGAAGAGTGGCCATCTGGTCTACCCTACACATGACAGCGACGCCCTCCAATTTAGTGGAAGTTAGACAGGAACATGTGGCCAATCGTCAGTCGCACACACACACACACACACACACACACACACACACACACACACACACACTCACACACACACACACACACACACACACACACACACACACACACCCTGAACCTATTCGTAGTAATACGCTAATAAGGGATACTATACAAAAACGACTGCAACAGTAGTCTATATGGTGCTAAACACATAACAGTGAGGTTGCCATTTGTGCCTCCATGCAGGAAAGGGCAGGCTGGGTGGATCTCTTTTTTTGTTTAGTTTTTTCACTTTTGAATATTGTTTCACTCACAACTTAGCTTCAGCACTGCAATTCAGACAGGAAATCCAAACAAATATGTACATGGGTGTTTTAGAAAAACACAACAGGCGGCGGCAACTGGTGACTGCCTGGTTGTCTACAGGTTACTCTGGACCAACATCTTAACTATGAATGAACTGAATGAAAGAAGATAACTAGCAATAGAAAAGTCTGTGACCTCAATGCTTTTACCAAGGATGATGTCTTATGAAGGAACAAGATGGAGAGTGCACTGATGGGGAGGTGGGAGGAAAAAGGATGATGACAGCTCTGCACAAATAAAAGACAGTGAATGGTGCCAGTGGGAACCAAATTGAGGGTTTGCAGAGTTGGTTTGACAGCTACAAACAAGCAAAATAAAAGTGTGTGGATTTTTCGGGGTATGAGTGTGAGTATGCATCAAAACTGATTCTTAAGACATTACGTCTTTACTTCGATGATTCCGGGCCACTTAACTTTCTTTTGGGGGTGTAATACATTACAGCAGGCAACATTTTGTATGTTTGGAAAAAGCAAACAAAATCAAACTAGACTGATATAATCAAAATGAAAAAATTAACATAAATGTGTTTGATTCATACAATTAAGAGTTATTTTGATGGGACGTTGAAACAATTTTACTTTACCTCTTCATTTTCGATCTTTAGAGTTGCCAGGCGAGACTGAAGCTGCTGGAACCTCAGTATGAGCTCTCCATTAACCGGTGGCTGCACTGAGATCTGACACACCTGGAGTGAAAAAGAATTTGAAAATGCATTGTCAGAATACAGAAATTATAACCAACTGAAGAAAAGATATGCAGTCACATAACCCCACTTGAAACAAGATGTAAACATCTAAAGTCTTTTTCCACTGCACAGTGAACGGCAGTGAACACTTATAACTCAGTACAGACAGCCAAATAACATCAGCTAGTAAACAGACATGATATCAGCATTGGCAGCGTCCGCCAAACAGTAAAACACTTAACACATGCTGAAATGCATGACGGCAGGGTGAAGAATAACACATAATTTTCAACTGCAGTGGCCCATAAAACTTGATCCTGCATCCTAGGATGTAATAAAATGATGTACTTAAGCCACTGTAAAATCAGACCTCATTAAGTCTGAGACTTTAAATCGAGTAAAACATTTACTTCCATGTTGTTCAGCTTATCCTTGCACTGAGCATTCCGCTGTCCCAGGAGAAAAGCAGGTTCAAACTCATATCATAGGCATCATTAAAACTTTTTAATCTAATGGCAGATTTGAGAATTTCTTAAAACGACTGTAGTTTCTCAATTAGCCGCTCTTTGAGCCATATGACAAGTGTATGAGACCATGGTTTCCTCGTCATTACACCAACTGTTAACTACATACCTCGTCTCCCATGTGAGGCTGGAACTCAAACTTTCCAGGGGGGCAGAATGCTGTAGGATACATCTCCATAAATCTCTGCCGGTCACTTCGCGGGTCCAGGCTGTCCACTGCGTTCTCTATAATGTCAAGACCCTCATGACGGGACGTCTCGAGATTGTATTCTGCTGACAGGTAGGTGCGCAGAGCCCGATTCAGACTGGCATGATATCCCAAATCACAGCACTGATAGAAAGAAAAAGAATATCTGTTACTGAAATGCATTTACTTGAAAATATCAACTGATTGGGATGCAGACTTATGGTTCTTCTTTCATTCTAGCTGTAGAGCACTTTCAAGGGGGTTTGCCAATTTCTAACAAATTGGCTGGGCTGTCTTTGGGAGGGACGAGGAAGTCCCTGGCCTCAGGCACCCACAAATACAAATACACACTTCCTGCTAAGAGGAATTGAGACATTTGGTCCAACTGGGTGCAGCTAGGGAACAGATGGGCAAATATGTGGCAGCAGAAAGACTGATAATTACTGAACAAGGCATTTGGGACAAAAAAATGCATTCAACAGAAAGGGCAAAGCACAGCAATGCTACAAATCACAAGATGTTTCTAAAACAGGAATGATCAGAACATAATATTAGAAATTGCATGAATTACAGAAATAAAAAAAATAAAAAAACAACAGACAAAGGAGAAACTAGGAAAACCACTTTAAACAAATGTCATTGGTTGATAGAAAAAAAAAAAAAGGAAAAAAAATACAAACAAACATTCAGCCCAAGACTAAAAACTTGACTGGTTGAAAGAGCACCTTGACACTCACGTACACAACATGGTTCACTGCATCCAGCGGGCGGTATGTGCTTTTTTTACTATAAAAAGTCTCCTTCATCAATAAAAAATTGAGTGAGACTGCAAACACAGCTCATATGGTGTGCATCCCACACATGATCCAAAAAAAAATAAAAATAAAAAAATCACGCAAGCAGCCTGGTGAGATGTAAAGGCTTGTGAGAAAAGCATGTAAGAGGAGTAATATCAGTGCACAGCATGCTGCTGAATAGCGATTCCATTTTTCATCTTCTTCAGTCCTGTCTGGAATATAAAATCCCAAATGCTTGCCTCAAATTCCAGTCTTCTCCGGTTTCCGTAGAAACAGCACAGAAAAGGCATGAACTAAGTTTATTTCTCAAACAAAACAATGGCCCAGGTGAGTCATATCATAAATAAGTCATTCTTATCTGTACTCTGCCAGAAGGTTACAGTAAACCGTTGGTCAGTAGACCAGAGTAAAGAAACCTGTGTGAGAGAGTAAATGGAGCAAAGGCCTATAGACTTCTTTAAAAAAAAAAAGGGAGGGGAAGCGGGGTCTCACAGTTAAGCATCTGAGAGTTGTGGAAAATGGTCAAAACATGATATAGAGTAAAGAGAACACAGCAGTGTCAAATATATGGGGTTTTCATACTAGCAGGGTGAGTAGGCAAAGAGGAAAGAATGAAATTTCTTCAGAAAAATTAATAAGCAGCTTTAATTCTGTCTCACACTGTAGTTTCCATCCAACAGTCTGGTGTTATAAGATGGCTTTTATATTAGGCTTGGCTGCTAAAGTCATCAGGCCCTCCTCTGATAAGGATTTTAAATCTCTTCCGTCTTCCGATCTCTTATCATCAATAGGAAAGGCTCTGAATGGTAATGGATCATTGGCATGAGGTGAATGAATGATGTTGGGGGAGGAAAATAAATAAATAAAATCAACAAAAGAAATAACAGTCAAGCATGTGCCAGTCCAAATATCCTCCAGAAAATCTGAAAACTGTCACTGGAGTGCCACTGAAGATCAGCCAGACAATCAAGCCATCACTCCACTGCTGAAAACTGATACGCCTTCGTACTTACGTCAATCAAGTCCGACAAGTCGTGGATGTAGTATTTAAAAACTGAGGAGTTAGTTGCTTCCAGTGTCAGTAGGTACTCGTTCCGTGCTTTGATTGACTTCAGTTTGTTCTCTGAGTACTTGGCTTGACGCTGATGACAGATAAAGGGGCATGTATGAGAAACAGACACTGGCAAAGCAAATCAGTAAAAAAAAGTAAGAAGTCATTAGTTTCCCTTTTCTCTAGTGTTTTCGTTCATTTTCCTACAGGCAGTATGCATCAGAGAGCTGAGACAGAATTACAGTCAAACCAACAGCTTTGAATGATAAGAGCAGAAATAAGTTAAAAATAGACAATAATGAAGAAGGAAAGAACAAAAATTTTAAAGTGAAAACAGTCTGTGTCCTTTACTTCAATCAGGATATCTGTGCGCCATCTGTCTTTAACATACACTTCCTGTTAACCAGACAAACAGAGAGGGCTCTTAGTCACCAACCACTGACCAATGGGCTCTGGTTCACGCACATCCAGATCATCCATATTTTAACACTTCCAGTAAGACATTCCAGGAAGAGTGCTGTGAAAGAATTCCTTTTTCCTTTGACATTTAATCTTTTGTCTTGGAGATTTAGGAGAATAGAGTGCAGGGCTTTGGCAGATTTTGGTGGAAGTGCAGCACATAGCTGTGCTCTTTTCCAAATAATGCCAATCTTTTTATGGGTTAGCGGGATATCAAACGCACATTAATAGAATGCCGATCAAATGTAGATCATATTTAAAGCACAGGGATATGTGTCTGATTAAAGTAGATATGTAAAAAGGAAAACAAGGATATATCAAAAATGGGACATTTCTTCGAACCATGGTTTTACCTTTTCTTTCATCTTCTCGATTTTCTTCACAGAATTTCTCTTCTGGTATTTGTCCTCCATTCGGATGCTGAAGACAGGATCTCCCCTGCCAATCTGTTTCTCCTCCTGCTTCTCAGCCTCCTTCAGTTTGCTCTCAGCACTGATGCTCTCTGAGTTGTACATGTGATAAGTCTTCATCACCTGGAGATACAGGACATCAACTGGTTTAGGGTGGAGGAGGAAATAATTGTATAGTCATATTCTTGTCTTACTATTTCAAGAACTTGACCTGCAAAAGAAAGCTTAGTTTTGCTGCAACAGTAGAATGCAACATGCAACAGAATTTTTGTGAAATGAGGGGTCAAAATAATCCTTTTTCTAGAGTACAGGCCAGCTAGTCACCCTTCCAATTAAGACTTCCATCCTTTAACCCAGTCAGTCATCAGAAATCACTTCGACTCATCTCACGGCAGGCAGTTCCTCTTGCTCTAAACCACAAACTAAAGGCAGATTTTCTCTGGCCTTTTTTTCTCTTTTTTTTTTTTTTTTTTTTTTTTTTAAACGGAGCACTCTCACAACCACAACTGCCACAAATCTCCGTAGCTCAGTTTTACACGCTGTCTTTGTTTTAAGCTGGGACAAGGAAGAAAAACATCTAGGAAGTAGATTTGAGTACTTCACGCTAGATTTGAAAAAACATTCCCTTTAAGGTCTCAGTGACAATTCAGCTCGAACATTGCAATTTTTTATGATATTCTATCTGGAGTGAGCATGGTCGTGAAGGACAATTAAAGCTAAGCCAACAATACCGAGTGCTTATTTTAGCAAAAATCATCATTTCTCACTTTTTCCCCCTGGTGAATCTGAAACATTAGCTTCTTGAACAGATATATTTGTCATGATGCAAGCTATAAACTGAACTGAACCAGACTACCCTGTGTGTCAACTCACTGTAGCTATTTGATACAAGGAAAATGCAGTACTTGTATGGATAAGCTGTTAATTGCAGTTGCTTTCTACAGTATGAGTCATGATCAGTAAAGGTCGTAGTGTGTGTGTGTGTTGTGTGTGTATGTGTATGTGTTACTCATGTATACTTTACAAAGCCATCAATCATCCATCCATCCATCCATCTTCTGTCGCTTATCCAAAAGGCATCAATCGGTGTGTCAATTTTAATAGAAAGTAGACTACCATATACAAACACCATGTTTGTTGAGAATTAAATGTCTACGATGCAAGGACAACAAGAACAGTAGGAAATTATTTTATTCCCTAAAAAAACAAGTACGAAAAAGTACAGACATAAAATATGATGTTAACAAGATGTATAATGTGACAATGACAAAGCCACAGATTGAATCACAGTCAGAAAATACCAACCAGATTTCCTGCAACCGAAGGAGGTCACATATTTAAGTGTGCACATTTATACACACTTGTTATAGCCCTCTCAGGAGAGGGGGTCTGTGAGAAAAAGCTGAGGCAAATCCATGCTGTGTTGATTAAAAGGTAAGGTAAAAGGTGACCTGATATCTGAGGAATTGCATTTGCATACAGAGAAATACAGCTACAGCAGTAAAATAAAAAAGGTGTGTTTGATAAAAGGTAACCGCTCTGCCATCGAGAAAAAAAACATAATCAAATGTTGGACCGTTTGTTTCACTTTTCCTCTGAAACCCCCTTGCCACAAAGGGATTTGAAACAAAACATCATCTCTCTTGTTTCAAAAATGCCAAAATGTCAAGGGGCAAAACAGAAACTCGCCCAGCTAAATGAAAATAAAAATGAGAAAATATATGATGATCACCCCAGCTAGCTAAATAGAACCCATCTCTCAAGTATCAAAAAAGCCCCTTTGATGGCTTGTTTTATTACCTATTCAAAACATATTTATAGTCCAAGAGGCTGGTTTCAAGGCTCTCTGAAAGCATTATGATTTTGGAAAATTGTAGACTCATGTTTTGTTGAAGAGATATTAAGCAGAGGATGCTTTATGGTATGGCTCAAGGTGGAGTCAAGGCACATAGCAATACTTACCAACATTGTGTATGTGCGATAATCATCTTGTTATCCAAATATGTATACTTCCAGTTTAAAACATCAAAATAGCACCTGGCAAAATACTGAACTCTAAGCTAGAAAATGGGACTCCTTGAGCTACGGGTTTCATCCAGTCCCAGCATTTAGTCAAAGCTGCTGAACCGGAGACTAAGTATAGAAGTTATTGTATTGTTGACTTGTTGAAAGGCAGCATGGTTGAGTATGTATGGTTTAATGATGAATGAACCATCACATTTGCAGCTTCACATTCTGTGTATGCAATACACTAGCTCAAAACCTCAACTTCAGTACAAGTAGACTCGCCCTACTCAAAATCTAAACAATTTTCTCCCAAACTGAGTTATTTCTGTATGAATAGAACAACAGGGTGAAACCCGATTTATGTGGAAGTCCTTGCCTTTGGCAGCGAGGTTTGACCGAACTGGATCCAGTTTAGAAATGGGTGACTAACCTCGGGGACTGTACTCCCCATTTACTGGTCTACAGTCTGGCACTGCTGTGTTTACTTTGCAGCTTCTTTTAGACGGACGTATTTAGAGACAGACCAGACCTGTTATTTCATTGGTGGTGGACATTGGGACTGTGGCTGTCTGATGCAATAGCTAACCAGTGTGTGTATGTGTAAATGTGTGCGGGCCCATATCTTCCCATAAAGGCTAAACCAGGTCAAATCTGGGACTGTGGTTATAATGACATATTGAGTTTGGTATAGCACGGAATGGTTTAAACACATTGACTCTGCAATGCTAGGTTCTTACATAAGCCCATACCTGCCTGCTCAAATCCTAGTAAACCACAAAAAAATGCTGTAATTGCTTTATAATTCAGGGACGGTATGAACGGCATGTGGTTTCTTATTAACTAAAAAGGAAAATGCCATATAAATAGATGTGCTAATAACAGTATGTCCCAGAGTTTGAGACTGACTGACATTCTGTCTGATTATCACTTGCTTGCTACAGTGGATGCCTATAAACAACCTTCTTGTTAAAAGTTGCTGTCACACCAGTTGAGACAGTATTACAATTAAATACATTTATAGAATTAGAGAGAAAACACTGTGGCGCAGATATACTACAATCAAACTTCAGCTAACAAGATAGTGCACCAAAAATGTTTTTGACCAACATATGTAAAGAATTAACCGACTCTAGCTGACCTCCAGGGTTGGTTGCAGCAGTTAAAGTGGTTGGATTTGATATTGATTTGTGCTTTAGGAACCACCCAGATGATTACTTACTGAGGCAGAGATGAAACAGACTTTACAGAGCTAGACTACAGATGTGTATTTGCTTGATGTAGAAGCTTGATGGTCCGATGATATATGACTCAGACAAACTGAAAAAAGCTCAGTTCAAAGGTCTAAAGCTGCTGCTAAGTTTCGCATTTTGCATTTCACAGTATATTCTGTGTGTGTGTCTGTGATCTTCTCTCAATTGTAACAGTATCTTTTGGCTGACTGTCGATATTTATTCCTTATCCCTTATATCACAACACTGTGAAAAATACCTGGGTTTGTTTGCTTCAATTTTGGCGAAAATCCCTACTTTGGCACTGCTTTAGTTTGTAACTGGAAGCTTGAAAATCCAGCAGATAAGAGGAAAGAACAGAAACTACACTGTACACGAGCTAAAGTCTAACATGCCAAGCAAACAAAAACATGACACTCTGAAGCATGAATGACATATCTATGGATCTGTAAAGATTATTTCATATAATTTTTTTCCTGTCTGCATTAACATTTATTGTTTTTAGGGACAGCAAGGATGTGAGGAACACAGTATAGCACAAGATCCTGAAGCAAGCAATAACTGCTGTCTCTAATCAAGCCCTCAACAGCTTATATCATTCCATGACACATAGACCACAGTGTAATTTTTACTCCACTATGTCAACATCATTGCAATGGGATGCATCTAAGCAGTGCATTAAATTAAATGTTGTGTAGAGTTTGCGTTCCCTGAAAATTTCATTGTATTTTGAGAAAACTTGCAAACAATATCACATTCGGGTGCTCTTCCCACCGTGCAATGTTTTCTGGATGTTCAAATATGTCTTTTTCTTCAGCCAGAAGTCCAAGTGTTGAGAGACAGAGCAACATCCGGACAAACAGGGGGCCACTATCAAAAGTTGCTGGAAAATCACTGGTTTGAGTATATTGCTTTGTAGATGCAATTGCAGAGCCATAATATTCAGAAATACAGAGTACTGATGTTGTTTGTGTAGGTTCAGCAGAGTACACATCAGCATATCTAACATTTTGAGTTTATGCAGAAGAGCGCAAACTCTCTATACAGTAGAAAGTAAATGTCCTACTTTATGTCCTACATGGTTATTCTTTATCACTCCCCTGGGGAAATTATAGCAATAGATGGATAAAGTTTAATAATCAGTTGTGTTCTGTATCTTACTGCTGGAATGGTTAGAACAACAACCACTGTGGTCTTCTGCCAGACAAGATGATTCTGACATGCAAGAAAACAAACTAAGCATAATCCAGAAAGTAAGCAAGAACACCATGAGGCTGTGGAGTCCTTTTCATGTATGTATCCATTTAGGAGTATATCCCAACGATCTCCTGTTTGTTGCTGCAAAAACAAGTTGTTTGACTTTGTACCAGAATAAACATGTAAAAAACAAGAAGAGCGAGAGCTATGATTGTGTTCAAGATGGAAGCAGACCCATAAGTCAGGAAGCAATCGTTAGCCATTTAAATTTGATTTAACCAGTACAGTTCATCGAGCAGCAAGCGTTGCTTATGGCGGATTTAAAACCAGATGCTTTTTAGCATTCTCCACTGCGCGAGTATTTTTTTTCCCTGAATGCTGAGAAACCCACTAGCAGGACATAGTAATCATCTGAAAGTAAGATATAGGACATCTCAGACATATATGAGCTCTGTATTAAAGAGTTCCAAGCTCTTACAATGGCTGTTTATTAGCTCACTGCCATGAAATGATCTCAACCACAACAGGAACATCCAGTTTAAGTGCTTTAGGTAAAAAAGGGCAACCAGTGCAGGACTACTTACTGTGTATAATTCATTCAGGACCTTCATTAAGTCTTCCTGTAGCTGGAAGGCTATTTCTTTGCTCTGGAATAGAAACAGAGAGAAGGCCGTCAGATTTACATGCAGACTTCTAATTTGTTAACTTTTTACAAATAATTACAATCATGAAACAAAAATTGATGCACCTAGAACACTGCATTAGTCAAGCTTTTTCCAAGCAAACAAACAACTTTAATTATAAAAGTATTATTCACTTTTGGAAGTATGACCAACATGAAACAGAGTAAATTTATCATCAAAATATGGGTAAATGGTCTCCTACAACAGCATCTTCAATCAAATTATTAAAGAAAGAAAGAGATTGTCTATCCACATGCTCAACACATTATCTTGCTTCCACACTTGACTGTGAGAGAATTTTTTTCCCCTTTGAAACATGCTAACTCAATCAGCCATACCGCAAGGCTGACTCAGTAATACTATCACATAAATGCCCTCTTTAATGCAAGGAACAGTGATGAAATACAGTCTAACTATGACGCCATGACAAATTTAATGGGGTTTACTTCAACTTAATTTAACAGTGCTTTGCCAATATCTCCTTCACATTTATTTCTATACTGTAACATATTAGATTGTGTATAATGGCAGAGAATTTTTGATCAGACTCTTCTATGTCCATGATGTTATAGTTTTGGCCTCCACTCCAGGTCACTGACTTAACCAATTATACCCAGACAAATCTCATTAGTGGAGCCACTCTAAAAAGCTGACTTTGAAGAGGAGAGAGAGTGGTGGTAAAGTCAGATCAAGAAAATGTGTGAAACACCTTGTTACCAAGGCTGCAGGGGATGACATGATTTTCAAGGAAATTCACTGACAGCTGGAAAAGGACTAAGTATAAATACATTTGTAAGTCTGCATGTTGAGCGTTGCATTTCCTTTGTTGTGTTCAACACATTTTGTTAAATCTTTAGAATTATTCATAATTCTGCTTTTTGTTTTTTTATGCAATCCAGAGTTGGGCAATTAACTGAACATCTACCATTACCAACATTGAGATCCTCCAACAAGCTAGATTTTCCTCATAAAAATGATCAACTACTAACTGTCCATCCAACTTGTGGTACTAGGAAAGTTTAGCGCTGAGACTTAGCAAATGTGCCTCAATCCAAACAAGCTTGTCCTCAACCTAGAATGCCTTGTGTACTATTTAAATACTGAACAAAATAATATTCAAACACCACTGGTAAACCTTTAGAAGGAGGAACTAAATAATCAGGGACTTGTTGACTTATTTTAAAGAGTGTTGGCCAGACCTGCTCTACATGCAAGGTGTCATGAAACAACTTTTTTGTGATTAAGCTCTATATAAATAAAATCTGACTTGACTTAAGTCATATCAGAAGCCAAATCCGCTGCCCAAAGTTTACCGTGGCAGAGAGTCTGTCTACAAGATCCGGAAGTATAAACTAGTCTTAACGCCAGGTTAATCCCATACCGGTGAAGCAAATGTATAAAATCCAGTAACAAATTACATTTAAAACAGTCTTTTTAAACACAGCACTAACTGAAAAACAGCCTCTCAAACAACAATTGATTCTCAGCTAGTACACGGGTGCTCTACGCACATCACATTCACATATAAAAAGAGAGCAAAGGGGATTACACACAGTGTCACTGGCATCTGAGGTGGTGTCTGACATCAGCATGTCATGTTGAGTTGACTAGCAGTGCAGCGACATCTTCCTAGCCACGCCTTGGTCAGTCCGATCCTGTATTCGTAACTCCAATCTAATCAGGGCTCGGACAGTTTGACCCTGGGCAATTAGAGCTTTAAAAAGTCCAAACTTGACAGGAGACCTCTTACAAACGGGTTGTTGCTTCAACTAAGTTAAATCAGGTGCTTATCAGATTGAGGACAACAGACTCAGTAAAGAAAAGAGGAAGGTTTGAAGCTCACTGAGTAATAATGATATTTGAAATTACAGAGTAGGATTACGGTCTTTTAATTAGTGTATTATAACACTGACTGATTTTCGTTATAGACTGTCGATAATTATTTCTAGCTAAAGGTAACTGTCATATTTGCTATACACTCCCTTTAAACTGCACATGTATATATCAAAAGGATAATTAAGAGAGGCCTTTTTTGTAGGAAAATCCATTACTACTCATGAGTTCAGAGGGCAGTATGTTTGACTGACAGATCTGACACTCATCACCTCCTCTTGGTGGCGAAGCCTCAGCTGAATTAAAGGCTCTTTAATGGTTTATGACAAACATACAGGCAAGGATGAAAGTAAAGTAGGATTAAAGATGACAAAGAATTCTGTCTGCAAGTTAACAGATGATACAACGTTTTAAAGGTTTTCCCACCATTCTGACTGTTGCTAATCATAACACGGATACTGTATACCTCAAATTTCAAGCAATAAAGAATGTTTATAAAATACAGTTTTGTGTAAATACGGCTTTTGGGTTACTTTACTTAATTAATACCTTTCCTTGGAAGGTAGTCTCAATTGGGGATTTCCAATTTGGTCAAATTAATTAAAAGGTTCCTATGAATGGGTTTCCCCCTTTTAGGTTCACAACATCTATATTCTAACCACATCAGAAATCTGAGATAATGCTAAAAAGGAGAATTCAGTCAGCCTTTGGAGTGGTGAGTTTCAAATTGCCACAGAAATACAGAAAACAACAGCTAGGGGCTGACGGATGTATTGCATGCAAGTGTATCTGTTTGTGTGGAGGGGGGGGGGGTCAACACAGTGTAGATACAACACAATAGCCCCTTTTATGCATCGTGTTGAAGGCAAACTATGGTTCCATTATTGTGCCTTGCAGTTGCATGTAAAACAAACAGAAACATGATGGCAAGGACACAATATTATGCATCCTAAGCCAGCGGGGACAAGCTAAAATGGTAGGACAGTGTCATACAGGACACCGTTGATGTTGTTTACAGCTCTGATTATGGAACACCAACATGTGATTTGTCAGATAAACAGTAGAAATAGCTAAACCTGCAAAGGTGTGCTTTTATCAGCTGCTGTTGTTGAGTTCGGTTTTCACAACTCACCCTCCTGTGAAAACTGCAATTGGTCTGTTTTCAAACAACAAAAGAAACATAACATGCTACGTGATTTGTGACGTGGCTTCTCTCTTATGCTTGGCAAAGCAAATCAGGTTCAGATCTCAACTTAATAGGTGTGCGTGCGTGTGTGTGTGTGTTCACATGTGTGATAAGGTTCAGCATCATCTATAGCTGGCTTTTATATGAAGCTACAGAGCCTCCACATATAAAATAGGGTAGAGAAAGCAGGCACTTGTATTAATAATGGAAACTGAATACATGTGATCATTTTTTAGTCATTGTACAGTCATGGAGAACAAATAAAGGGTCTGATACTAAACCCTTGCATTTGGAAAAAAAATGGTTTAGTTAGTGAGGATGTATTTTCTTTAAAGACATGCTGAATAAAGAATGCTTAGCTGAACTATTAATAGCTAAACTACAAAAATGCTGACAAAGGCTCCAGAATAGAACTGGGTTCCACCTCACAGCATAGCACCTGAAAAATATAGGGATATAAAACCTGCAGTCTTTGATGTTCCCTGAAGGATAACAAAACTACAGCTACCCCCTTCACACCGCAAAGCAGCCCCTGCAACAGTGGGAGCATCCCATTTGAGTCGTGTTACTGAAGCTCTGCATAGATCAAAAGGCTCTAAGAGGCCTTAATTAGAGGATGAGGAATGTCTTCGGTCTCCTTTAACCTAGACCTCCCACCAGACTGCCATTCTTTGTCACTTGGATCTGTTGAGACTCTGAACGTGCTCCGCCTATCAAACAATGCTGCTGTTGCAGACCAACAATAGTAATGCAGACAGGACAATGATGCAACAAAGATAGGTGCGCAACCGACACAAACAAACATTGAGAATCAGCATTGTTGATAAAGAATGACAGTAACCATTAAAGAGTGATGAGTCAGGGGAGACAGACAACAAAGGGGATACTGGGAGATGGGCTCCTCCTACCCACATTTAGCCTGAGTAATAGAAAAAAATCTTTAAAAACTGTGAAAAGGAAATTAGTGCTCCAGCCTCCACTCTGCGTGTCATAGATTTAAGTGACTATTTGAACAGTGAAAGCAAAGACAGTTGTTTATTTGTCAATAAATGTGAGATCCTTACTTTTAAATGGAAGCTCGATGTTAAAGCTTTGCAGGGTTGCGGGAAAATGAGCGACGAGAGAGAGAGAGAGAAACCGAAAGAAGTCACATAAGCTCAGCTGACACAAAGGTATTTCTCTGAAGCAAAGCCACTTTGTAATTTGTGCATGTGGTAAGTTCATGTGACTCCTGCATCACAGGAGCTCACAAGCCACAAGGGAGTTGTCATCTTTGTGGTGAAACAGGCAGCATAGTCCCATTTTCAGTCATGAAGCCACTGACTTCAGACAGAAAAGTGAAGGCATGCTTATTTGAAACAGTGATGACCAAGATTGCATTACTCCAATTCACAAAACTAAACCACAGGAGTGAAAATGACCTTCACACCATCAAACATAGACAGGAGGACACTGTTTATCCATCATGCTACTTTAGATACATTGTTTTCAAATGTATTGCTTGATTGTTAATGAGAGGGTGTTAAGACAGCATGAGCACTTTGAAACACTAATAACTGTGATTAAATATCTAGGTTGTGTCTGCGGAGGTTCTCAGTCGTCCAGGTCCTGGGGAATCCTTGTCAAAATCTTCTTTTCGCAACTGGACTTGGTTTACTTTTTTTTCTTTTGTAAAGAAAAATCAAATCCAGTTGCTACAAGAAGAAGATTTTGGACAAGAATTATCTAGGTTGGGTTTCTGTTGATTTCAGTCTCTTTTTTGTTGTTTTACTAAAAAATATCCATCTGACCTCTTTCACGAGAGGTCCCAAGAAACGCACGCAAACTAAAAACAAGTAAAAGACAGAAAAAGAGAAAGACAAAGAGAGAGAGAGAGAAAGAGGAGGAGATTCAACTGTATTATCTTACATCAAACAGCACCAAAGTGAAACAAGCACAATACACAAATACCAACGGTGAAGGCATGTAACTATAATGATGTAAATACAAATTATGGGCCTCGTCAAGAACTTGTTTATAATCTTGTCTTTTCTTTTCCTTACTTCTGTGTGCAGTGTGATGTACTATACAGGTGTGCAGTGTTAGATTAAAACACCTGTGTTGCAATTAACATGATGAATCTAATTAATTCTCACTCATGTGCCTGAGAGAGATAAACTAAGAGAACTGACGTTCCAAATTTGTACTTTAAGGTAGAGCATTGTTGTCACAGTGCAGCTTCATAACTTCAAAACGGAAAAAGAACTTTTCCAGCTTAGAGACGGATGTCAATGAAGTAGAACATATCTATCACTCATACATAATCCTGGAAAGTTTTTTTTTTTTTTTTTTTTTTTACAGATATTGTTCAAAACAAATGTGTTTATGCTTTGGAGAAAGCAGGTGCACAATACAAAGGGGTCATACAGTGAGTTAACTAGTCCAATGACAGACTTACTGCTTTGTGATTAACTTTAACCAGGGATGACCACTGGTCACTGATCACTTGACTACACCATGTTGTGTCACTGAAAACAGCTGAAAAGCCAAGTGGCAGGACATCTTGGCAGACCAATATATTGACTTTGTAGATAAACCGATATCAATGGTACCGGCAAATTATGCAAGTGTGCTCTAAACCCTAGCTGTTCGGAAACAAACCAAATACGCTAAAGATCAGTCACTAAGCACCTTCATTATGCTCCCTGGTGTAACATGGAAAAGATTACAACAAATAGCTACTTGTCTGCTAAAGTGTCAAAAGTGTTGGGGGAGAGGGTGCACTACACTATTTCTAACCTGGCTACAATATCCTACTACTCAGACCGCAATGGAATACCAGTCAACACCAATAGGATAGCATGAATAATAATAAGGTTAAGGAAAGAACAAGATGGATTTCATCACTACCTTGCTGACATCTACTATAGAGCCGTAAAGTTCCATACGCTGTTGAGTGTATCACTGGTACTTGGAGGTTGATTGCCCATGTTCTGTCTGATTCCCTCTGTGATGCAAGAGCCATATTTCTTCTTATTGCTAAATGCCTTTTGAATTATTAATAAAAGAGTATTGAAATTGTAGAGAATTAGCCATGGAGCTGTGTGAAATGTTTCGTTAAGGTCTTGGAACACAACAACTGTATTATTCAAATGACAATAAAGGCCAGTTTGTTTGCCCCATAGGGAGGTGAGGACTAGAGATGCAGCAAGAATAGTTGTCAGGCACTTCAACCCTCAGCACAAGTCATGTATGCTCCAGGGAAAAACAGGACCATCTCAGCACAAGAGCCAAAAAGCTCCACATTGACTTACATCCATCCATCAATCTTCAACCACCTATCCAAAGTCGGGTCTTGGGGACAACAGCCAGAGCAGGGAGGCCCAGACTTCCCTCTCTCCGGCGACATGGTCAAGCTCTTCTGCTGGAACCCCAGGGTGCTCCCAGGCCAGCCGAGAGACATAGTCTCTCCAGCGTGTCCTGGGCCTTCCCCCTGGCCTCCTCCCAGATGGACGTACCCGGAATAGGTGTCCAGGAGGCATCCTGACTCCTCTGTGCGGAGGAGCAACGACTCTACTCTGAGCTCCTC
Organism: Fistularia tabacaria; assembly: GCA_901007705.1. Classification (NCBI taxonomy): domain Eukaryota; kingdom Metazoa; phylum Chordata; class Actinopteri; order Syngnathiformes; family Fistulariidae; genus Fistularia; species Fistularia tabacaria. Next base: position 20,906 of record CAAKHD010011385.1, on the reverse strand, counting down.
CCGGATGGCCAAACTTCTCACCTTATTTCTAAGGGTGAGTCAACTCACTCAAGGGTGAGATCTTGCTCTTTCGGTCACTACCCACAGCTCGTTACCATAGGTGAGGGTAGGAACGTAGATCAACCGGTAAATTGAGAGCTTCACCTTCTGGCTCAGCTCCTTCTTCACCATGAAAGATCGGTACTGAGTCAGCATCACTGCAGACCCTGCATCGATCCACCTGTCAATCTCCCACTTCACCTTTCCCTCATTCGTGAACAAGACCCTGAGATACTTGAACTCCTCCACTTGGGGCAGGACCTCCTCCCTGACCCCGAGTGGCCACTCCACCCGTTTCCCATGGTCAGCACCATGGTCTCGGATTTGGAGGTGCTGATCCTCATAATGGCCGCTTCATATTCTGTTGCTAACTGCACCAGTGAGAGCTAAAGATCATGGCCTGATGAAGCCAACAGAACCTCATCATCTGCAGAAAGCAGAGACTCGATCCTGCAGCAACCAAACCAGATCCCCTCGACGCCCTGGCTGCGGGTAGAAATTCTGTCTACTAAAGTTATGAACAGAATCAGTGACAAATGTCAGCCCTGGCAGAGTCCAACTACCACCGGAAATGGGTCTTACTTACAACCAGCAATGCAGGACTCTGTCAAATGCCTTCTCCAGATCCACAAAACACATGTAGACTGGTTGGGCAAAGTCCCATGCCCCCTTGGGGACCCAACGGTGGGTATAGAGCTGGTCCACTGTTCCATGACCAGGACGAAAACCAAACTGCTCTTCCTAGAGCCGAGGTTCAACGACCCAGCTAACCCTCCTCTCCATGCTGCTTGGCCTGCCGGTACCTGTCAGCTGCCTCCGGAGCCCCACAGACCAGAAAGGCCCGATATGACTCCTGCTTCAGTTTGTCGGCATCCCTCACCACTGGGGTCCACCAGCGGGTTCGAGGGTTTCCGCCCCTACAGGTACCGACCACCTTACGGCTGCAGCTCCAGTTTGCCACCTCAACAATGGAAGCACAGAACATGGCCCATTCGGACTCAATGTCCCCCGCTTCCCTCAAGACATAATTGTAGCTCTGCCGGAGGTGGGAGTTGAAACTTCTTCTAACAGGGGACTCTGTCAGACGTTCCCAGCGGACCCTCACGTTACGATTGGGTCTGCCAGGTCTGACCGGCTCCCTCCCTCACCATTGGAGCCAGCTCGCCACGAGGTGGGGATCAGTTGATAGCTCCACCCCTCTCTTCACCCAAGTGTCCAGTACGTGGGGCCACAAGTCCAACAACATGACCAAAAGGTTGATCAAAGAGCTGTGGCCTAAGGTGTGTTGGTGCCAAGTGCACATGTGAACACCTTTATGCCTGCTGAAAAATCCGTAACAAGCACAGATATCCAATAACAAATGCCAGCTGTTCAGGTTCAAATCGTGTGTGGAGGGGCGCGTTTCTCCGAATCACGCCCTTCCAAGTCACACAGTCGTAGCCTTCATGAGCGTTGAAGTCTACCAGTAGAACGAGGGTCCCCAGTAGGAACGCTCTCCAGCAGCCCCTCTAGGGACTCCAAGAAGGGTGGGTGAACTGAACTGCTGTTGGGTGCATAGCTACAAAAAAACAGTAAACCCCCCCCCCCCCACACACACACACACCCCCCCCCTTTGGCAGGCGGAGGCTGGCCCTTCCCTCAC
>CAAKHD010011385.1:0-19205 GCA_901007705.1 Fistularia tabacaria | reverse complement strand
CAAAAAGGGGGGGGGGGATCTAACCCTTGTTGGCGGAAAGCCAACAAAAAACACAAAACCCCCCCCCCCCCCCCACACACACACACACACACCTCAAGGCGGAGGGAGGCTACCCTCTCATCCACCGGATTGAACCCCAGCATACAGGCGAGGAGTTGGGGGGCAATCAATATGCCCACCCCTGCCCGGAGCCTCTCACCGGGGGCAACTCCGGAGTAAAAAAAAAAAGTCCAGCCCCACTCGAGAGGCCTGGTTCCAGAACCCAGTTGTGTGTCGAGGTGAGTCCGACTACATCTAGTCAGAATCTCTCAGCCTTGCGCACCAGGTCAGGCTCCTTCTCCGCTGCAGGGGTGACAGTCCATGTTCCAAGAGCCAGCTTCTGCAGCTGAGGGTCGGACCGCCAAGGCCCCCCACTCTGGCCACCACCCGGCACACACTGCACCCGACCCCCTTGACCCTTCCTATGGGTGGTGAGCCCAGGAGAAGAGGGACCCATGTCATTCCTTCTGGCGGTGTCCGGCTGAGCCCCCTTGGTGCGGGCCCGGCCACCAGGCGCTCGCCATCAAGCCCTGGCTCCGGGGAGTGGGGGGGCGCTCTCCCTCCTGCACCATGCTGCCGTCCTAAAGATGGTCTCTTTCTGCTTTTAAAATTGTAATAATAAGATGACACTTCGTTTGTGTGCTCTACCCTCACCCCACGCTTGATAGCATTCACACAAAGACTTACTGATGATGAAGGCCAGTCAGTAAATGGGAGAAAAGGCATGAGTGAGATTTCCAATTACATTATCAGTCCAAAAGGAAAGTTTGAAAGCTATATATTATACAACAGGAAGTGCCTTATGTCAGTTGCCTATGCTCACACCAAAGTTCTTTTATCTTTCTTTTGAGGTGGAGATGTTTAACTTAAGTTGGCATCTTCTGTCTTTGTTGTCCTGGGGTGCTCCCATTTTTGGAAGATGTGGTTTTTGTCACTTCCCTTGTTATTCTTTTTCATGGTAAACATATCTTTAAGACCACACAGAGCCATCAGGGAAAAAATCCAAAGTGAATGAGTTTCTTTAATTTCTAATCGCCACATTAACGTTCAGTCATGTAGTTAAATAGACAGTACTTTACAGCCTTACCTTCTTCAATAGTCGGGTTGAGTCCTCACTGATCTGCATGAACCTCATGATGACATTGTTGAGGTAGATGTCACTCAGAGTAGCATGGTCCTTACTCTCCCTCCTAACCTGGTTCAGCAGCAGATACCAACAGTTGACTGGCGACAGCAGGTTCTGGTCTTTTCTAGAAAACACAAAGGAAATGAGGGCAATGAATTTGAACATTAAGAAATATTTTCTTTATGTGTCACTCCAGCCAGGGGTTAGTGACAGTGAAAGAGAGGAAAAATCTTCAGTACACCAGAGGTGGTTGCAGAAGTAGAAGAGCAATGCGTCAGAGGTGTCCCTTGGTGTTTAATGTCCCACATAATGTTGGTTCTGGTTCTAAAATTTCTTCATACAGGTCCACACATTTATGCCTGACACACTTTGTATCTGTGACATTTCTGGGGCAGGGCTAACTGCAACACTGCAGTAAACGGATTTTCATTAATGGCACAGGCTTTGAATACATGAATTTAAGTGAGGCTTGAGAAAAAAAATGATTCATTCTAAATAAAGATTAAAAGTACTATTGGGTAGGAAATGTGACAGTTTAACAGAAACACAGAAGATTTAGTAAACGGAAAAGATAATGTCTAAATGCAAAGTCTCAAACAGTTGAAAATAAAAGAAGAATTCTGCGAGCTGTTTCCAGTGCTGTGTAGTGTATCCTGGCTAACTGTAGGACATTGTCCAGGCGAGAGTGAGCTGGGGCGCTACGTGTGCACTGGACTGCAGGCCCACTTCCTCTGAGTTAATCTATAACATTCCTTTTGCCGGCGGAAGAACAGGACTGAAAGCAAGTGTGTGTATCTGTGCACATGTTTTAAGTGAGGTTTGAGGGTCAGCTTTAAGGTCATGCCTGCAGGAACCATATGAAGAATCACCTCTGCTCCCACCCTACAACGTCAGTTTGCATAGACAGGCAGCACTTGTCAACACAACAGGTGAAACTGTGTGCTTGTTAAGTGACTTGGCCCTGAACTAGCACTGGCAAAACATCTGCTGCAGAAACAAAAATGAAGACTTTCTCTAAATGAAAGAAGCTTTCCCCGAGCCTTCACAAAAACAGGATGTAAATTACATTTCATAGAGACAGGGCCAAACACACACTCACATACACACACGAGAGCAATCAGTGACTATTAGCACTCATTAGTGACCAAGAAAAACAGAGGCTGAATCGTGTTTAGGGGGCCGAGTGTGCTGTCCAGCTTACTCTGCTGTATGATTGATCAGAGGTGGCCAGCATTTCCAGTCTATGACCCCTAGAGACAGAATGAGTGTATGTTTCCAAATTCTACCCTTCAGTCACCATTTTCTTCCCAAAGTTACCCTCAAGTATGGTGATGTTCTTTTTTTTGTTGTTTTTTCGATGTTACATCAGTAGACTTTGTCCGGATCTTGAGAATGCTCATATGTACTATTTGTGTTATCTTGAGTCATTATGGCTTCAATAATTTGCAATTTTCCCCTGCAAAAAACACCCATGGTTTGACTGCTCCACTGCTTTGATTCGGTCAGCAATCTTTTCTTTTTTCCCCACAAGCATTCTGAGTCAAAGTGGAGGGGGGTCCTCATGGAACATTTGGTTTCAAACGGCTGCAATGAACTCTGAAGTCAAGACAACAAAACTGCTACCATATGTGCACATCTTACAAACACAAAAAAAAAAGTATCAACATTTTGAAGGCATTTCAGAATATCGGCAGAAAAACTACATGCTTCCATCCAACAAAGGTATACATCTCTGGGGCAGTAACAAGATATTATTCATCGGTTTAATTTATAAACTGGTATCAAAGCACTTAATTCTAAATTTACTATCAGACTTAATGGATATCAAAGCACAAAGTTCTTTCAACTGTTGTTTACTTTTCAGAAGTCAGACCAGAAAGGACTCAAACTAAACATTTCTGGTTTTACCTCCCTCAGTTGAAAATTTATTTCACAATGTAACTGATTATAACAGTATTTGAGCCTATGAGCAAAATGTATCTACATTTGAATATACTCTTCCCTCTGTTTTTATAGGCAAAAACAATACAAAGTGTTAAAAGATAATGTATCATTTCAATTTGCTGATAGCAACTACTCAGGTAAAGCAAGAATCAGAAGAAGTACTGCCTGCATTTTGCCCATCTCAATTTAGTCATTTCTCAAATTACCCTGCATTCAATCATAGGGAAAATAATGCTACTGAAAGGCTTAGCGATACCGTGCTACTACTTGTGGAGGCACCAAAGTATTGCTATAAAATATATCCCTATAGTTTTTCAAGCATGGGGTTTGTTCATTAATGGGCTGACCTATGAAAACAGCCTGGGCCTGCAGAGTAAGAAAACAAGAGAGGTCTGACAGTCTGTGATGACAAAATTACCCCTAGGAGTTGCTTACTTCACATAATAGCAGGAAAATCTCTCAATGTCATCATTTCCTCTTTGGCCGGGGCAGGAACTGGGGCAGACAAACACATAGACAAAAAGGGAGGCCTTAAGGGGCTGAGATGCAGGTATATAGGAGGTTTGAATCGTGTTTAGGGGGCCTACTAGGTTTAAGAGACTGAGTTAATGTCAATAATTCTGGATGTGGAATTTATCTATTTATGGAGTCTTGATGTAGAAGGCAAAAATTGCAGCATATTTAAACTACAACAGACTGCTGGCAATAAAGTATCAGTTTTGCGGTATGTTGAAACAGGAGCTGTTATCGGTAGCACAGGCAAAATGGCATGTTCTTGTCATTAATTGACCTCTTTTGCAGCTTTAACTGCTTCGGGACACTAGCTGACATTTTACCACCAGTGTACGATTATTACAGAGGCAGTTTTCCTTGGCTAATGCATCAATAGAATGGCGAAAAAAATAGAAATTAAACTGCAACTTTAAACAGTTCAGAAATGTATCAACCTTATTCCACCAAAGCTAAACACACTAAAAGAAATGCCAACAGACAGCAGCCCTGGTTGCATACCTTCACTCTGCCATCAAATGCAAAGAAACTCAATTTTGGTTGAAGGGCAGTCTATTTAAAATCCAAGCTGTGGGTATAGCAATGTCAATAATTCAATGATTAATCTGTGCACCAGCTCCCTGCACCTCCTTGAACAAACTGCATAATCTGGTATCTTGTAGTTTGTGGGTGCATGCGTGTGCGCTTGTGTGTGTGTGCTTTATAAGTAATACATGAGTGTGCAGGGCAGCAGATCTGAATGCCAAAGGCTGGTCTGGGTCAATGCATACAGATGTGTACCACTGCTGCTAATTGTATTTGTATTCAACAATATTTCTTGTATGTAAGCGATAAAATATGTAGGGAATTTCGAGCATTTGTTTTCTCTTTCCAACTTTTTTTTTCTACTCAGGTGGCTAAAAAATGCCAACAAGCACACAGCAATGGAAAACAGGGGAAACGGTCTTGTTAAGCTCAATAATTAGATGTTGTAAAGTAAAATGAGGAAACACTGATGAGAAAATGCAGTTCAAAATGTTTGATGATGGTTAAAGCATCAACGCCTCTTTTTGAGTTGTTATACAGTTGACTTTTGTCAGGTAACAATCCAGGTTTTGACAATGAATGGAAGTTAATGGCCAGAAATGACAGCAAAGGAAATGTCTAACTCCTCTTGTGTCACCATTTCTGATGTTTTTATCCTGAAACGTCTCAGCTTCAACCCAAGCAATTTTCTATGTTTGTGAAAAGATTGGACACACAAAATGACTATTGGATTATGAAGTACTATTATTTAGCATCAGAAAATCCTCAAAGTGAATTTTGCAATGGACTACAGGTTAACCTCAAAGAAATGTGTTTTTACTACATCATATGTATGTAAATAATTTAGAAATGTGGCTCCACTGACAGTCGCAGCAGGACCCCCCTTAAGAATGTAGCTTGTCCAGACTTATTATCCTGAGATTTAGCAGGTCACTTTAACAGTATTTTAGTTTTGCAGGTCTGCCAAGCTGACCTCTCATATGAATACTGGCTTAAGGAAACAGACATAATGAAAACACAGATTTTTCACACCTCTGACAAATCTTGCCAACAAAAACAGCCAAGAGAATATCGGGAACACAGAGGCTTTAGTGTATGTGCGATGTTATTTGAACACAAAAATAAAGCTCACATGATTTAAAACCCACTGGTGGGTATTAATACTATTTACATTTTGCATATTTACTCAAGAAACATGCTCCAAGGTGCAGGCCAAATGTTAACCCTGTGAATGGAGTGACCAGACATCACGCAATGAAAACCACAGCACAATTCCAGATTTCTGACCAGATCCACATTATGGCACAGAGCTGCTGGAGCCATTGGGGTTCCATACAGATAACAGCGTCTAATAACAAATAGCAAGGACATGTTCAAGTTTTATTTTTAATCCTGACACCAAAGTTTGAAAACCTTTTAATGTCTGCTTTCGCCACGAACTTAAAGACATATACCATGATACATTTTGATAGTAGAAGAAGTCTCGATAATGAAAATGTTAAGTAAGTGGGAAAATGGTTTATTTGTTTTGTCCTGTCCGTCCGATTCAAACATCTGGCAAAGCTGTCCAATGATACACGAACAATCTCTGCAGTACCTCTTCAATTCACAAGCATCAATAAGGTTCTGGAAAACAAATGCAAACAATATTCCCACAGACTATAGATGTATCTGCATTTATCTTGAGCAAAAATGCAAATGAGTCTCAATGATAAATCCTTGAGGATACACATGCATGGTACACTAGGGGTCTTTAAGGTTTGGTAAACCAAACAATTGCAGCAACAGACTGAATATATGATACAATATTTGATAATCATTATAATCAATTACATCGGACCAGTGTACAAGGGTCCCACAGTGAAATGGAACCAGGACAGCCTACTCACTTGTATTGCTGGTGATCCTTTGTGCTGCGGGTTTTTGCCATGAAGCGTTCGGCCAGTTTCTCCAGGTTTCTTGAGTATTCCATTTCAATTTCTGACTTCTTCCTGAAGAAATCTTGAAGGTCCTGTAGCAGCTGGACCCGCATCTCCGTCTGTTGGTCCAGACATTTCTGTTGCTCTACAAGTTGGGCCCGAATCTCTGTTGAAAGATTGGCAGAGAACATACTCAAAGATTGGGATCAGGTTTGCTCAGGAAAATTCATTGTTCTGACAACTGAATATTATTCATCAGTCAACCTGTGTAAAATCCAAAAAATAGGAAATTCGTGAAATTAAAACGCATACTTTCACAACAAAAATTCAAGCCTCAGTGTTACGTATCATCTCTATCTAGTTATGTTTATTATTTCTTCGAGAGCTATGAATTGGTCGTCATTGGTCTCCGGTGTTTCGTTAAGCCTGAAAACATTGGCATGAAGAACAGAGCATGATTCTCATCACCCAAAGTGTTGAACAAGATACACACACACAAACACACTGACCTCATGTCTCATCAACGCCTGTGGCTCTAAAGTCATGGTACCAGGGGAAGTAGATGAACTATGGCAGGCCTCAATTAAAACAAGTTGTCTCTGCAGCTGAAGGACCCTCTGGGGGCTTTTCTGAGGTATTAACTCAGACTGTCAAAGGGTCAGTCATTTAAATATTCATCATCATCAAGACAACTGAATGTCACACATCTGTGTGTGTGTACACAGCAATTCTGCAACACTGTTTGGTCAGGGCCATGCACAATGGCTTTCTCCCAGTGTGAGCTAGTCTCGGCCAAATATTTTTCAGCAAAGGAAATGGACTAATTACATTATTCAGATTCAGGCATGTAACAACATTTGTAGCAGTGACACACTTTAGGCTGCAGACCGAATGTGTCATCGACCTGTTTTTGAGTGATCACTCCGATCTGTATTGCTGTTTGATGAGGTGCCAGACTTCCTTTTGAAACATGCTGTGCCACATCTTCTTTACATAGATTGTGACGTCAATGTATTCTCTTTGTTGATTTCTTTACAATTTTAAAAATAGAAATAGGAAATAATAGACTAAATATTAGCCTTGGTATAAAATTTGGCCTGTCAAAGTTATAAGGGTTAATCATTTTACTAATAACATTTATGCTATCCAGTCAACCCTAATTTCAACTCTAAACTTCTTTTTCATTAGTTATGCCATGGTCCTTTCCTTTCCATTACCTCTATGCTGGAGGCTGAAGAAACACAGGTATAGCATCGTGATGAAAATACAGTGGTTCCCATTAGTGTCTGACTTACTGTGCACATGTGTGGACCACAGACTGAAGAAACATGAAAAGCATGACATATCAGCGGGGTCTATATTCAGGGCATGGAAGTGTCCTTTCAGGAGTATCCCATCAACCTGCCTGGCTTAGTTTATTTTTAAATGCTCCCACTACAACTCTGCTTTAGGCCTCAGCTGGATCCTCTCATATCTTCCACACAATGACTACTAAAGCATAGGATCCTACAGGCCATCAAAATGACTCACTGTTGGTATCACCAACATGAATTCCAATCAACATTGGCAAGCAGAACTAAATGTGTGAAAGTGTGATTGACGCTGTGTCATTCTGATGTTAGTTAAGATTACAATGGGTAGGTTCTTTAAAAAAAAAACCTACAAATTCTATATTTAATTGAAATATGCCTCCCCAGCCCCAACCTGTTAATACGTAAAACAAAAAAGTGACATTTTGATAAGGGCAAACATTAAATAGGGATATTTTATATGACTAGATTTAAGTATTATTATTCAAGTAAGATTTAAGGGAATTTAATCATCGCAGTATTTCACTGCATTTGCTGTCTTTTCAAGTTTTCAAGTAATGCTCCATTTAAGACATAGGTCATTCCTATATGAATAGCTTCTTTGCTACAATAACCAACTCTCTCAAGGACACAATGAATCAACTTTTGTTAGTCACAGTCTCATGGACTCTCTGTCCCCTGAGAATCAGATTGAACTTCATTACATAAAGTAACACTTTCTGCACTAGACACTCATGTAGGCTTGCCAAGCCAAGTCCTTTGCAGCTTTGTCATTGTGGAACTAATAAAGGATTGTTTTATCTTTCTGAGGCAGCAGAGTGTGACCTGGACACTATCATTTTGATTTTATGAACTGTGTAACTTTAGAAATTGGTCCTAGCCTCTGTCTGTAAAAGAACCTCTCTTCTCTAACAGCCTAGTTTGATGGAGTCTAGCTTGGCAGATCACAGGTTAAGTTGACTGACTGATAAGCATTTGATGATAGATTAAGAAAGCATGAATGCCTTTACAAGGATTGCAAATAATGCTGGAGAGTTTTTAAAGGAGACCCTTGAAATTGCTCACTTTGTCAAACCACCAAATAGACAATCAATTATAAGGTTCCAAGTCAGATTAAGGGATGTATTTATAGACAGCCATGTCGAGTGCAGCCATGTGTCCTAATAAAACGACTGGAAACCACATTGCATTGATCAACATTAATTCACTATGCTTAGGAATAATCTTTAATTCAATACATTTTCGAAATACCTTTTTTTTTCCCATTTCATAGAAACACATTCTGTACTTCTGTTTCCCAAGCAGGGCCACTGAGACAGAGATAAATGGGATACAATGGAGGATTGGACATTAATTCTCAATAAATAGCCATCACAGTGACTCCGTACCAAGAGAATAATTAAACTGAAAAGTGTGATCTCAACAGCAGAGCTGTGGCTGCGTACAAGACCTCATAATATTAGGTTAGGGACAAAACAGTTCTGCACCCAGGTTAAGCAAATATGTGGTTATTGATGGAAAGTGTGCTCCAAGTCCAGAGGATGTGGGGACTGGAGCAAAGCTGGGATGAAACTAGCATAAGGTAACATAACAAAATTTACCTTGAACCATGTTCCTTGTCGTGTTATAATTGTTAGCTATGACTTCAGGTGTGTATAACGCACCTAAATTGAAACAACAGCTCTCAGCACTTCATAAAAGGTAGCCAAGATTAGAGAAAATCAAGACCTCTATGCTAAGCCAGACAGTTTTCGAAGACTGCTCAGTTGATGTATTTATTAAAATTTGCACTCCTTTAAATATAAACAGGGTCCTCACTCATTTAAATTCCACAGTGACACTATTTACATAGCGGTCCAGCGTGCTATCCAGAAAGCTGACCTTCTGTGTTTCCACGACTACGACTACCAGATCTGCTGTAAGGTTTCACCAGAAAATGACTAACACACACTCAAAGTTTTCTCATGCTGGATCCATCTCAGTGTCATTGTAAAGGTGCCTCTACTATAACATGGCGTATTCCTGCCATTCTGCAGTCATCTGAATGTTGAAAAATAGTGCAGGCCACCGAGCTGTGGAATTCATGTTCCAAGGCAGGGTGGGACATCCAAGCGCTCAGCAGTCCCTTTCAAACAGGGCTGAGAGAGTAGAACTAACACTTGAAACTCACACTTAAGGATACAAAATAGCAATGATGTAATGTGTTAAGAGAGAAAAAAAAAAATCTTGCTCCATCAAGTATCAGCATGAGGACCAAATCCTTTCGAATTGACCGTATTTGGTTTCTTGTCGCCAGTGGTCCGTAGTGACTTGCAGAAATAAAACGGACATATAAAACTGTCAGCAACAAATCCAGCTGACTGACAGAGATCCAGTCATTCGGCTCAGAGAGCACATGGTGATGATATAGACAATGAAAGAGCACTGTTTGGTTTTTATAGTGATCAGTTAGGACCAAAGACCTTTTGTTTCGGAACTGGATGTTATCCAATTGCTCCTTTGGAGGCCACATTGCATACTTTCCACGGCCCCTTTCATGGTAACAAATACATTCAAAGTTGCAGCTCAGAAAGCGCTCCTGATTTGCCAGATAAGCCGGTTCTTTTGTAGAAGAAACTGCCTTGTAAGCATAATGGGTACTGACCCACAATCTTGACCTCGAGAAGAACCGGGCTCCAGTAAAAAACAAAAAACAAAAACAAAAAAACTCATCCACTGTAAGAGAGCTCAGTACATACATTTGAGTTTTCCTCTCTGGAACCCAGTAATATGCTCTCCCCCGAGGCCCTTGTTAACCTTGCTAGAGATCAGTCTGTTTAAAAAGCAATTGTAATTGCTTCTGGAAACATACTGTTTTCCCAAAAAGACTGAAAACTCTCAGACAAAGTCTATGTATTCATATTGTTGATTAAAAACACTATGTATCTTGGATTTTGGACAGAAGACAAGAGCCAATAAGGACAATTCAGAGATCGCTTAGTAATCATTTACAAGAAAGAACTGACAATCCACAGTATGTTGTATTCAGACAATTCTTTTAGCTGCCCAATAACCTGACATTAGCTTACAAATAATCTTATTTGTTCTAACTGCCATTATTGAAAGACTATCAATCAAGGTGGAGCTTCTTTCTTAAAAATGTGTCAAATGCAGATGCTGGCTCATCCAAGCATTGGGCTTCTCATATAAGATACATTCAACTTAACTTACATTTTTTTCAAGTAGGAAAATTCAGTATGGTGAGTTCATATGTCTGTGCGTGCATGTATAAAATCACAGTTTACCAAGAATTAATTTGAACTGTGAATGATATATATGTTTAAAATATATGTGTATCAGCAAAATAACATGGGAAAGCTAGAAGATCAGAAACGATTCAGACTGTTGAGAACTAGCCCATGGCAAGATACGGCAAACACCTGTGCCAAAGAATTTTACACAATTTAAATCCAAATGAGGTTATTTCCTCAGAACCCACTTTTAGTTTAATGTTTCAACTTGATTCGATATGTTGAGGCTGCTTCTCCCCTTGGCCATCCACCATCATCATCATCTATATCCACATTTACACAGAAAATCTCCAAACATATCTCCACCAATTCAAGGTCTAATTTGTTCATCCAGGACCAAACAATCCTGTCAAAAAGCAAGCCCAGTCTGTGAACTTCTTTAGTATTGAAGAGTTCTGCCACAGAGGTGTCACTGGTAAAGACAAACAGTATTGGCATCCAGTGCTCTGGTTTCCACTTATACACTGATGTTGACATTGCACTGTGATTACTTCTGCTGTGTCCCAAGCAGCAGGATGTTCTAGCTCTGTGCATATAAAGTTGATGAGGCCTCCAAGCTGACAAAATGTACTGACGCCATCATCATCAGGGGTTGACGTTAGAATTTTAGGCAAGGATACCTGATTGGACTCCACTAGAAGAAGAGGGAAGGGCAACTGTCTTTAAAAGTTTTGAGTAACAATCCTGAGTTTTTCACGTAGAAGTGTATATTTACAAAAAGGAGAAACTGTGATGATCCAGAAATAAATGTGAAAACCCAACTGCGCAATGCTCACAGATGGTCACACTGTGCCCCTGGGAAAAGCGTTTCATTAGTCATTAAAAGAAATTTGAATCGCATCAGTGTGCTCCACTGAATAAAAGAAGATTAACACTGTAGTTCCATTACGTACTACTAAATAAAATCAGACCCACAGCCAACTATGGGCTGTGACAGAAGATCAGCCTTTATTAAGTCTCATGATGGTAAATTTCGATTTCAAGTGTGTGAAGCAAGTCAAACTGAGACTGTTCATTTAGCAAATTCCAGCAGTGAGTAAATTCCAAGCGCTTTGATATAAAACCAAATGAGGTTTCATTCCAAGAAAAGGTATGCAGAATTCAAACAAATAAATGATTAAGAAGAGCAGAATAAAATATAGTAATAGTAAAAATCAGTAATTATGAGAGATAGGTTTGTCTTTTTTCTTGAAATGTTTGTTTCAGATATTTATAGGTCACAAATATGAAAAGCTATTCATTTGGAGAGGAATGTCTAAATCTCATGGATGTGTCCTAATGAGGAGTAGGTGATCAGAGATGCAATTTTGCCCTAAACAATTTAGCAATGGCTAAAACAGCAGACATGTAAATGGTTAATATACAGTCAGTGAAGTCATGTAACTACAATGGAAAGATCCAACCATTTGGGAGAATATCGACCAGCTGGTGTTCTCAGAATTTTATGGAAACCTATAAAGACCATAGTGCAGTAGCTGGTTCTAGTGAAGATAACTACAGTCTCCTAATCCTGATGATTCATGAGTCCTGTAAGAGTAGTTCACTGCTAATTCCAGCGTCAGCTAAAATACATCCAATGTGTCATGTGATCCACATTATAATTGTTGCGGAACCTACAAGACTTTCCCAGATGGCAGTAAGGCCTAAATTTCACATCCTGGCTCATTAGAGCAACACCGTCATGATCTGGGGGTGGGGGGCAGGAATTTACATGACTAAAGTCACAAGATATCCCTGTTGATGACTTCATTATGCTGCTGGACCAGTAAAAAATCATCATGTACTTGGTATGTGAGACATGATATTGATGTGGGCAAGTGTTGTAGTGTGATACCGACTACTAGGTGGTCATTAGGAGTGACTCCATTAATCTTGAAATTCTAAAACTGGCAGATGAATTTGCTGTCATGTGTGTTCATCATTAGTGAATATGTTCATTTAGCTGTGAAAATGTGACATATGCTATTTAATGTTTAAATTAAGCCTTCAAAGTAAAGTATTAGCAGGGTCTGTCTGAATTTACATGAATGAAGGAAAAGATTCTCACAGAGAATGCAAAGCATAGCCAAATTACACAAAGCACACTACAAGCTTTGCTTCAACATTTTATCTTAAAATATTGCAAAGCTGGCAAAGTAGACATCAACAGAACATCTAATTGACATGGTAACAGCTTTAAAACCACAGAGGAATCTAGTGGAAGGACTGGAGACTACTGTGATCCAAGAGTGTGGATGTTAAATCACGGTAGAAAATAACCTGACCAGCTTTGTTTTAACAGAGCTGAGCTTGCGTCAGACTGAAAACTGCATGATCCTATACATGTCCACTGATTTACCAAATTATATTCAGCAGCATGTCAGCAGTGGCAGCTACAGTCATTGGTCACAGCAATTGAATTGCAAAAATTAGATTATAGCTGACACAAAGACATTTTTCCAGGTTTTAAAGTCAGACTGAGAAACAACAGCCATAGCACTTAAAGTAAAATTCTACAAAAGACAATTTAAAAGTAAAAATAAACAGTGCGAATGAGAGAGTGAATGTTTTTTTGTCTATATGTGTGGCCTTGCGATTGACTGGCGACCAGTCCAGGGTTTACCCCGCCTATCACCCAATGGCATCTGGGCTAGGTTCCAGCATCCCCCACAACCCTGAGTAGGATAAGCGGTAGACAATGGATGGATGGATAGATGGATGGATGGATGGATGGATGGATGGTAATTTCCAAAAATGAACTGCTTTAAGGTCTGCTAAATGGATCAAACACTACCAAACATCATATGGGCCAAAAAGGGTTGCTGAGGCAACATCCCCACAGACAAGATGCCTATAGCGAAAAGGAGTGAGATCAATCAGCGTCAACATTACGGTGGCCAATGAGGACAAGAGTTTTGATCCAGAATAAATAAGAGTGAGTGAGGAGCTGAATGCTGGGAGAAGTATGCACACTTTAGAGGCAGAGCTGTTTGCACAGCTGCTGGTTACCATCTCTACAGTCTGTTTGATCTGGACACCTGTCTGATGTGATTGGTCTGTCAGACGGTCAGGAAACGGTGCGTGTGGTTGTATGATTAGTTGAGTGTGTGCGTGTATGTTGCTCTTTTGCCACAACTCCTTCGATTTGAACTCTCTGGCTCTCCTTTCCAATACATATCCCCTCTGTCAAGATGGCTTCCTGTGAGTCAGTGACTGTCAGTTCAATGAAGGCGATTGTCATATGAACAGCAAATTAATTTCTCAATCAAAATATCTCATACATGACAAAACCTGCATTCCAATTAATGACTTTGGTTCAACAATTTGTTTCTATTATTTCTTTAGAAGAAGCATCATCAACTCACAACCACTTTGAAGCACTGCTGTCATGGAAAAACAAACTAGAGATGAGAATTGGTTACATCTATGTGGTGAGGCATAACAGATTAAAAGAATCTGAGACAAAAAGCATTCATTATGTCACGGGACCTCATCCGTTTATCTAATTCATCCGTACGTCATGCCTGTTTCTTTTCTTCTTTTCTACCCTAAAGGGATCAATATGGGTGCTTGTGTGGATAAAAAGAATAGAGATAATAGGTATTTTGTAAACGAATCAAGACAAAGGCTGGTATGCTTTATTTAAAAGCCATCTCAAACACTAAACTTTGAAAACCTTGACAGAAAATGTTGCTTCTTTTAAAAGAAAAATGACACCTCACCTTGCATCTGGTCTGTCTTTGTGCTTTTGTTTGGGGATATTATAAACAGGGGAGATAAAGAGGCTAAAGCCCTAATGTCAAAGAGGCCCTCATTCTCCACAAAGGTGCCCTGAGGCAAAGGACTTGGCTGGGCAAGCCTACAGCTCTTGCAGATTGAAGAGTTTGTTTAAGGTAGCCATTCTATGAAAATTCTTTAGTCGGACAAGGGAAAAGGCAAATACCATTAAAATAGGTATCATGTATCCAAGGTGTACCCACTGTCATCCAAGGGATATGAAATTTCCCTTTGTCATAAAAAAATGGAAACAGAAGCATGGAGGGAGAGACTTGAATAAAACAACACTGAAAACTAAATAAAAAGAGTGGCAGAGCAGTTATGTGGCTTGCGGTGATGGAGGAGGGGTTGTTTCTCTGAGTCTGTAGATATATTCCCTCCTCTTGGGCCTCAAGGAGGCAGGAAGGAGAGAAAACAGACGGAGCATATAAATTATAGTTGCACCATAAGAACTCACCCACACACCTGCATGTGCCCCTCAACTTCCAGACAAATTTACACGCACGCACACACACACACACACACACACACACACACACACACACACACACACACACACACACACAAACAAACCATCTGTGTTGGTTCAATTTAATTACATTACAGTCAGGTATGTAGATGCAGGGGAGACGAATGACTCTGTCAACTCTGTTACAAGTTTCCTGCCTCCACTCTCTGATTTCCCATGTATCTCGAGACCTCTGCTCCTCACCCGTCTCCCTCCACAGCTCACTAGGCAGCTAGGTTGAAGGTCAAGTTCCGTCAGTAACTTTTAAGGGCAGTTAGAGAAGCTTAAGTCTGTCTTCCCCAAACTGCCTCCTTTGTTCCCCTCTAATTGTTTGAGGCCAATGATATTTTGGGTCTCTTATCAGCTGGACAGGTACATAAATGTAGTGAATTATATGAATATATATATATATCCTGAAGCAACCATACTGACCTGTAAAATACAGAAATACGCACTCTGAAATTATTTAAAATATTCAGACATAAATACAACTATTTCAATACTAATGAAAATCATCAAAGCACTGAAGCGCTTGATCTTGTGATAATATAAATTACTTTGAAAAAGCATTGTGCAGTCAACATATATCTTTAGCCTTGCCCATAATGTCAACCTGTCTCTTTTGTCTACCTATATGGCTGAAAAACCAAAGAACCTGCATCGCTGCCATCGGGCTTCCTCTGAATCTAGCTATCGCTTTACTTGAACTGTTTACACATTAGCCTTCCTTCACAGGACGCAGATCACTCTTCTGTCTTCCTACACAACAACCGGGAGCTATCAGAGCAGGGCAGGGACCATGGTCGGTGGCCTGGGGACATTTGGACTCACTGCTTGCTTGAACTGACAATGTGTTTCCGCACTTGGAACACTTTTGCATCGCAGAGCCAAAGGAAAGTACACATAGCTAAGGCTGAGGTGTCACTGACAAAGATTGGCCCCCTGAGTCATCATACAACCCAAAGACCAGAGTACTGCATTTCACGATTCAATCAGTAATATAATCAGTGACTTCTTGATTTCATGGGCTAAACCTTCCATTTAGTTTATATACCACTTTAGTTTGACAGGATGCCTGACCAAATTTTGTGAGAAGTCTATCATTTAAAGGTTCCATATCACGTCCCTTGTTTTTCCTCTGTTTTCTGAGGTTATTTACTCTGCTCTGATCCTTTACTCCTGTTGGAGTTCTATGAACCTTCAGTCTGTTTGCTGTGTCTTTTGTTTTAAATGCAAATAGCTGCTGCTCAGCCAGCCTACTCAAGCAGTGGAGTTGACTTTTGGCCATTAGTCCACCTAGTTCTGCCAGATCTACCTATGGGCTTTGTGGTGCTATGGTGATGTGGTGGCTATGGTCAAGTCTTATCTGGATAAATTACCAGTTGCAGTGTGGGGTTAGAGTAACACGAGGTGTTTTTCTAGTAACAACAAGTGCATTATAATGACAAGCCATGAGAGAAAATAACACAAACTGACTTGTCAAATATGAAGAGAAATTCACACAACATATGCTCTCAGACAATTTCACAGATGGCAAAGATGAATGATTTTAATTCAAACAAATCCAACGGTCCAAAAAGTCAACTACTAAACAGGACGATTGAATAGAAGGCCTGCACAAATTCCACACAGTGAATACCACAGTGGAGCTACAGACACAATGACCTGTTAAACAGTGCTGACAATACACTATGAGCTTTACATGAACAGTTTGGCACAATGAAACCATTATATCCATGCACGCCTGGCATTGGAGGATATTGTTTCCCGTTACATGTTCAGTTAAACAGGAGGCAATGTGTAAAACTATCGGTCTGCATGATGCTCCATCAAGACAGCAGAAACTCCCAATGAAATGTAGCATTAGCTCATAAATACTTATATCTCCCAAGTGTACTGAGTTGTCACAGATGGTTAGAGAAACTTTCGGCAGTCAAAGCAGTCCAACACAAAGTGGTCTGCACAAACAGACATTTATCAACTCTCACTGGGATGTCAGTGTCAAAACCAAAGTGAATTGAGGCAGTGATTCTTCTTAGTAACAGGTCTGATTTAAAGTTGTTGGTTTTTTTTTGCGTTTTTTTTTTCTAGTCTATGCAACCACATAGTCATTAGTGTGCGTTGGAAATGATGAAATCAACATAATGCTAGCACCGCGGGTGCTAACCAGTGTACTATTCCTGTTGGGTGCAGATAGCTAGCTCTTTCCATTCAACGTCTGGGTTGAAAATGTTAACACTTTTTTACAAGTAGAGTAAGACCAGAAAATTTATGCAGCCTCAGGGCGGCACAGGCCGGTGTCTCCCGGAGCAGGACTCGGGGGGGCACAGGCCAGTGTGTCCTGGAGCCGGACTCAGGGGGGCACAGGCCAGTGTCTCCTGGAGCCGGACTCAGGGGGGCACAGGCCAGTGTCTCCCTGAGCCGGTCCCAAGCCCAGATAAATGCAGAGGGTTGGGTCAGGAAGGGCATCCGGCGTAAAACTATTGCCAAAACCAAATATGCGAATCAAACCTAAAAATTTCTTACCGGATCGGTCGAGGCCTGAGTTAACAACGGCCGCCATTGGTGCCGATAACCTACAGGGTACCAATGGAAATTGAGCTACTGTGGGTCGAAGAAGGAGAGGAGGGAGGCGTGTTCGGACGCAGAGAGAGAAGAGGAAAGGCAAGAGTCTGGAACTGAGAGTAGGGACATTGAATGTTGGGATGATAACAGGAAAAAGTAGAGAGTTGGTTGACATGATGCAGAGAAGGAAGGTGGATATACTGTGTGTCCAGGAGACCAGATGGAAAGGTAGTAAGGCTAGAAGCCTGGCAGCAGGTTTTATTTTGTACTATCATGGTACTGACAGGAAGAGAAATGGAGTAGGCGTTATCTTGAAGGAGGAATTTGTTAGGAATGTTCTGGAGGTGAAAAGAATGTCAGACTTATGAGCCTGAAACTAGAAATTGAAGGTGTGATCCTCAATGTTGTTAGTGGCTATGTCCCACAGGTGGGATGTGAGTTAGAGGAGAAGGAGAAGTTCTGGAATGAGTTAGATTAATTGATGCAGAATATCCACAGAAATGAGAGAGTGGTCATTGGGGCAGACTTCAATGGACATGTTGGTGCAGGCAATAGAGGTGATGAAGAAGTGATGGGCAGGTTTGTTATCTAGGATAGGAATGTAGAGGGACAAATGTTGGTAGACTTTGCAAAAAGGATGGAAATGGCTGTTGTGAATACTTTTTTCCAGAAAAGACAGGAACATAGGGTAATCTATTAGAGCGGAAGTAGGAGCATGCAGGTAGACTACATCTTGTATAGACAAGGTCATCTGAAAGAGATCAGTGACTGCAAAGTAGTGGTAGGTGAGAGTGTAGCCTGACAGCATAGGATGGTGGTTTGTAGGATGACTCTGGTGACAAGGAAGATGAAGAGGACAAGGTAGAGCAGAGAACACAGTGGTGGAAGCTGAAAGGGGAGGAGTGAAGTAAAGATAGAGGTAGCAAAGGCAAAACAAAGGGCATGCGATGAATTGTATGCTTGGTTGGACAGTAAGGAGGGAGAGAATGATTTATACAGGTTGGCAAAACAGAGGGATAGAGATGGAAAGGATGTACAGCAGGATGTACAGCAGGTCCGGGTGATTAAGGATAGAGAGGGAAATGTATTGACAGATGCTAGAAGAGTGATGGGAAGATGGACAGAGTACTTTGAAGAGTTGATGAATGAGGAAAATGAAAGAGAGGGAAGGGAAGAAGAGGTGACTATTGTAGACCACAGAGTAGTAGAGATTAGTAAAAGTGAAGTGAGGAGGGCATTGAAGAGGATGAAGAATGGAAAGGCAGTTGGCCCAGATGATATACCTGTGGAGGTATGGAAGTGTCTAGGAGAGGCAGCGGTAGAGTTTCTGGCTAGATTATTCAACAGGATCTTAGAGAAAGAAAATATGCCTGAAGAGTGGAGAAGAAGTGTGATGGTGCCCATTTTTAACAATAAGAGGGATGTGCAGAATTGCAGTAACTATAGGGGGATAAAGTTGATGAGCCATACAATGAAGTTATGGGACAGAGTAGTGGAAACTAGACTGAGACCAGAAGTCAGTATCTGTGAGCAGCAGTATGGCTTCATGCCTAGAAAGAGTACTGCAGATGCAGTATTCGAGATGTACAGAGAAGGTCGGAGGGAGCTGCATTGTGCTTTTGTAGACCTAGAAAAAGCATACGACAGGGTGCCGAGAGAAGAACTCTGGTATTGTATGAGGAAGTCTGGAGTAACAGAGAAGTCTGTTAGACT
>CAAKHD010011382.1:206727-220002 GCA_901007705.1 Fistularia tabacaria | reverse complement strand
ACTTCCTCATACAATACCAGAGCTCTTCTCTCGGCACCCTGTCGTATGCTTTTTCTAGGTCTACAAAAGCACAATGTAGCTCCCTCTTACCTTCTCTGTACTTCTCCATTAGCATTCTCAAAGCAAATACTGCATTTGTGGTACTCTTTCTAGGCATGAAGCCATAATGCTGCTCACAAATACTGACTTCTACTCTCAGTCTAGTTTCCACTACTCTCTCCCATAACTTCATTGTATGGCTCATCAACTTTATCCCTCTATAGTTAATGCAATTCTGCACATCCCCCTTATTCTTAAAAATGGGCACCATCAGACTTCTTCTCCACTCTTCAGGTATCTTTTCTTTCTCTAAGATCCTGTTGAATAATCTAGCCAGAAACTCTGTCGCTGCCTCTCCTAGACATTTCCATACCTCCACAGGTATATCATCTGGCCCAACTGCCTTTCCATTCTTCATCCTCTTCAATGCCCTCCTCACTTCACTTTTACTAATCTCTGCTACTCTGTGGTCTACAATAGTCACCTCTTCTTCCCTTCCCTCTCTTTCATTTTCCTCATTCATCAACTCTTCAAAAATTCTCTTTCCATCTTCCCATCACTCATCTAGCATCTGTCAGTACATTTCCCTCTCTATCCTTAATCACCCAGACCTGCTGTACATCCTTTCCATTTCTATCTCTCTGTTTTGCCAACCTGTATAAATCATTCTCTCCCTCCTTACTGTCCAACCGAGCATACAAGTCATCGTATGCCCTTTGTTTTGCCTTTGATACCTCTATCTTTACCTCACGCTGCATCTTCTTGTACTCCTGTCTGTTCTCTTCAGTCTCCTCAGTGTTCCACTTCTTCTTTGCTGATCGCTTTCTCTGGATACATTCTTGCACTTTCTCGTTCCACCACCAGGTCTCCTTATCTACTTTCTTTCCAGACGACACACGAAGGTAAAGAAACAGGTTCAAGTAGGTTGGAATGGGTGGAGAAAAGTGTCAGGAGTACCATGGGATAGAAGAATACCAGCCAGGATGAAAGGAAAGGTGTTCTAGACAGTGGTGAGACCAGCAATGCTGTATGGTTTGGAGCCAGTAACAATGACGAAAAGACAGGAGACAGTGCTCGGGGTTGCAGAGAGTAAGATGTTAAGGTTCTCTTTGGGAGTGACGAGGATGGATAGGATCAGGAATTCGTCCATCAGAGGGACAGCACATGTTTGATGTTTTGGAGAGAAGTTCAGAGAAGCCAGACTGAGATGGTTTGGTCATGTACAGATGAGCGATAGTGAATATATTGGTCGATGGATGCTGGAATTGGAGTTGCCAGGCAGGAGGACTAGAGGAAGACCGAAGAGAAGATTTATTGACATAGTGAGAGAGGATATAAAGGTAGTTGGTGTGAGAGGATGATACAGAGAATAGGGTTATTTGCTGTGCCGACCCCTAAAGGGAAAAGCCGAAAGGAAAAGAAGACACTGAAGATTTACACAATCGCAAACTAAAAACTGGAAGTCAGAAGGAAGTTTTAGGAGTTTCACTCGAGTCACAGTGTGCACCCGTCATCTCGATCGTTAAGTATTTTTCCAAGTCTTGAGCTTAGAACATCAAACTTTAACAAAACCAGTGTTGTGGAAATGGTGTTCTTCTCCATCTTGTGAGTGAAACCAAGTAATCACTCAAGCAGACCTAAAAAGGACATAGAGCTCCAAGACGGCACCTCCTCTCTTTCATCACGCAACCATCGTGACCCGACACCTGCTGACTGCATCATTTAAGATCGTGCCTCTTTATGCATAAAAACCTACTCTGGCCGTGTCTTCTTTGTACTCTCCTGCAAACGACTCTACTCTGTGTGACTTGTACCTTTGGGTCCTCAAATAAGCATCCTGAGACCATTCTAACCAAATCTTTTCAAAGTCTTCTGATGTATGGGTATCATTCGGAGACACGAATAGGTGACTCGCAGCTTGTGGGCCACCGCCATAGACAGAATACATTCCTCTTCAGTTTGCTAGCAACACAATTATCCAGTTGAAGATCAGGTGATTTCAATTATTGTATTTGTATCCAGATTTGTCAATTGAACCACATTTGCTGACCATGACAAAATGTTCAACTGTTAAAGCATCTTCCTTTTGTTTGCCTTGTTCTTTATTCACAACTGGCAATGCACCACTCCTCCTGTACTTCTCAGTTGAATTGCCAGGCACTGCATGTGTTTTAATTTCCTCAAAAATATCAGTGCCATAAGTCATCAGTTTCAGAAAACAAAAGAGATTTTTTCTCATTTTTTCCCTTTTACTATGTGGCCTTGTTTGGTGCAAACACAGCAGGCTTGCTTTTAAAATTTATAACAGAAATGTATTGTTTTTCTATACTTATTTAAAACCATCTTGCAGCTGACTGTGTTAAAACTGGGGCATCATGCATAACAAAATAAAACTGAATGTGATAAGTAAGCATTTGATATAAATATCATATTGTTATTGTTTCACTTTATCAGCTTTGTAGTTTTTTTATGAATATGAATAGACATACCTATTGTGAAATTTTAGACAAGGAACATGTTTCCAAACACTAAAAAACCTTTTTTTCTCCACAGGAAAACAGCTTCACTGACTTGAGTGGATAATGTTGCTACGGAAAGGCTCAATCAGTACATCAAGTATACATGGAACAATTGTTTCCCAATAAATTATACATTAGCATAACAAAGCCATCTTCAGCATTGATATTATCAAAAAGGCCTATCGTTATAGCCATGATTTCGGTTGAAGAACCCTGTTGACCTAGAGCTTAATATCATCAAAGGGCACAGGAAACTAGAAAAATCTATGTTTTTATGAGAAATTTCTGTGACTTCTGGCCCTTGAAGCTTCCATACATTAATACCAACATCATTAACAGAAGATTATCACCATATGAGGTTGTGTTCACCTTGTAAAAAGTAAAATCAATGACAAATATTGCTACCGCATCCACAAATGCAAATTAATGATGTCGAGTCATGGTCCTTTCCCATAGCAGCACAACCTAAGCGTTGTGAAGTTGTTGTTTTTTTGCAGCATTACTTAGATCTTTTACACTATCATGCCTCTTTACACTTTTGGATTCAACTCAAGCTGTTTCGAGTGTCTCTCTATTTGAATCCAAGTGGGCTGCGTCAAGCTTATGGATTTGCCTCTTTTGTTTTGTATTTGGATAATGCGCTAAGTACCTATGGGTTTTCAGGGTTCAGACAGGTCACATCTCACTGAGATTAATAACTGGTTGCAGTACAGGATTAGGATAACAAAACAGGTGTGGTTTGTAACCACAGGCCCATAATAACAACAAGCCAAGAAAGAAACTCACATGAACCTGGACTACCTGCATATCAGGTGAATGTTACATGTCAAATTTGTAGTTTAGTGCTACAGGTACCTACTGGGTCCAAGATAATTCACATCTCACAGGGAATAATCACCAGGTACAATATGGGATTAGGATGGCATGACAGGCATGGTTAGCAACCTAAAGTCCACTACAATAACAAGCCAAGAGAGAAAATCACAGAAACCAGGACATGCCGTGTTTCAAGTGAATGTCACATTGAGTGTGCAGTCATTTCTACAGACAAAAAGGATCAAAGGATTAAGATCCAGACCAAAAAACAGATCCAGAGTACCACCATGGAGTTAATAAACTGAGAGATTAACTCTCAGGATTAACTAGTACAGGTGGTTCAGTGGTTAATGCTCCTGCCACCCAGCAAGAAGGTCCCTGATCTGGTCCTGGCAAAGGGACTTCCTGTGTGGGATTCCTCCCACAGTTTAAAATTATAAATTGAAGATCCTAAAATGCACAGATATGTGAATGAGTGAGTGAATGGTTGTTTGTCTTCATATGTGGTGCTGTGATCGGTCATCAGTGTACCCCGCCTCTTGCCCCAAAACAGCTGGGATAGGCTCCTCCAACCCTGATGGATATGGTATGGATAATGAACTGGTGCACTGGTGCAGTTATTGTAAGATACAAAAATTAAATTTTACAGTAACAGATAATGTAGATAAAAAGAAAAAATGAATTTTAATTCCAGAGGCTTTAACTAGATTTTGAAAATTTTGAAAGTTACATGACTGCGTGTTACCTGACTGCATGATACTGGTGTAAAAATTCAGAAAAATTATATTACTTAATATTCACATTTTTTGGAACAAGGAGCTTGTTCAGAGCCGACAGTGAAGCAGTCTGGCAGAAAGCGACTGGCACAAACAAACATTAGCTAAGTGTGGGAAGGATGTTACTGTAAAGACTCAATCAGGCAACGTTTCCTCTGAGGCTGGTGGTCAATTGAAAAGTACTTGCTGATCTAACCTGCAGCTGAGCCGGGAGCAGGCTCCACTTGTAGCTTCAACAGCACAGTAGTGGTTCCTGTAGTTTTGAGACCAGATTATCCTGGGAGTGGAATGTGAATGCACCATTAATCAGATTGGTTTCTTAAATTATAAACATCATGTACTCTGGGGTAAAATGGAGAAGAACCCTTTCAGATTGTCACCACCAAAGTAAGACAGCATCCATGATGATATGGTGTTCTATAACAAACACTTAAGTGAAAGCATCATTTATGCTAAAACATTGAAACAGGTCTTTGAAAAATCTCTGCTATCTTTTCAATGAAGTTGCTGCTTAATGCTGCAAGAAATTGTCAAACGAAATGCTACAACTGCATCAGAAAAATATTGAACTGGCCCACATACAGTTTTGATAATTCCAAACACATCAGTGCAGACCTGAGACTGAATACCACTCATAAACCTGCATAATTTGTGTCCTCTTTTATTGGCTATACTAAGTCCCAGTCGATATAGTTTCCCACTGCTTTTGGCTTGTCGGTTCCAAACAGAAATAAATCAAATTTCTTATTGCCAGCCCCCCTTATTAACAGGAAGGCTGGCAGTGAAACCCCTGGTGCTGGAGCTGGGGAGTTGCAAGCAACCATACCAGGAATTCATTGTTGGGGAGCAGTCTAGTAATTTAGTGAAAATGAAAAAAAAAAAAAAAAACTTTCGTCATGAGAATAACTACTTGAAGTCAGGTTTTGTGGAGCTTGGGACAAATAATATTTTTCTCACACTTTGCCTTAAATTCAGTTTCTTTGAGGTCTATGTTTTATTATCATTTCCTCATTTAGATATTCTTCTTGTATGTTCTTAAAGTTTGTGTTCATTTGTTACTTTACTGTTAGTCGAGCATTTTGGTTCCGTCAGTCTTGCCTAGTCGTTCTGTCTTGCTTACAAAACCTCTCCTCACAGTATAATTCCACTTGTACACTTTTATTTTGGCAATTTAGGCTTTTTCATTTGGACTTTACTCAAATTGTATTCAACTTTTCAATTTTGACAAATTGGCTGCACTCAGGAAAACAGGATAAACTATATTAAGAACAAAGGTGCCAAGAGAAGAAAAAAAATGACTTCTCAGTATTTTTCTTAAGAAAAGAAAATCATCAGAGAGCCAGTACTGTGCGAATTAGTTTATATGCTTCAATCTGAATTACTGAAATGAGAGTAAAAGGTGAATCTCAGAAACTTTGATTATGTGAAATCATGAAACAATACTTCAAAGTAATATGTACAAAGCAAAATTCTACCACACCAGCACCATCAATGGAAATATTGCAAATAAATACTAGTAGGTAGGGGCGACGAGTGTGTGCAACAATGTAAGTTATAAAGAGAGCACAAAAAATTGAACACATGTCTGTAACATGCATCACGCATGGAGAAAGACTATGACAGGGTTGGGTTTCACTTAGGAGAAAAGTAAATGAATGAAACGTTTGATGAAGAAAAAGAGAGCCATGTCAGGGGCAAACACAGAATGAAGGATGAGAGGGAGAGAGTCCATGGAGGCGTGATGGAGGAGGAAACAGAATGAGAAATGAGAAGGTGGAGACTGAGGGTGCAGAAAGAGAAGAGGATGGCAGGGAGAGAAAGGAAGGATGCGAGAGAATGGAAATTCATACGTCACACAGTATTTGTAGAAAGATGAATGTTGAAAGTGAACAAGTAGCAAGCAGCTGATGAAGGAGAGGGATGATGGAACACTCAAATAATGTCAGCCCTTGTGACACGGTGTCAGGGTCAATGTCAGGAGGTTTTACTAGTCAAACAAGCAAAGAACTCTGGTTCTGAAGTGCAAGGTTGTTAAATAAGCATTTATTATCTGCTTCACCGAATGCTGAAGGATTCTGTTGTGTAGACTGTTCGGTTGGGTTTCATTATTTGGAGAGCTACACACCATCACTTCAATCTTAGAGTCTATCAGCACTAGGGTTAGCAGCTAAAGTTTCTGGTCTCCCATTTTGCTTGCTATTCATAGCTTGCAGCCAGATTAAGGTGAGTCGTAAAAATAAGGCTGAGCTCTAGATTTTTTTAATTGTTTCACAAATGATGTATGTCAGAAATAGCACACACACACACATATATATATATCCCATATGATGGAATAAAAAAATATATGAGGACAAGCCATTAACAATGCAATGTCAAAGTAAATGTTTTCTGTGTTTCTGTGTGACTGCAATGATCTGTGGCACATCAACATTATTTATTTTCGGTTTACTTTGTCATGATGATCAGGTCTTTGGCCAGTATCAAGCCAAGTTCTCACCTCAAACAAGTCAGATGGAGTTGTGTTTCATCCCTTAGTAACATCCAATCCACAAGTTCAACCGCAACCAGACCTTTTGTTTTCGTTTAGTTGCAATCAGGTACTTCTGATTATATTCATTCATTGTTTGTACTGCTTATCTTGCCTAAGGGGGTGCAGCTGACCTGAAGCCAAGCCGACATTTGACATGAGGCAGGATGTGTCCTGGACCTGTCCTCAGTCAATTACAGAGACTTACAACCATTCACTCTCTCGTTCACACATCAGGGCAATTCAGTCTTCAATTAAACAGCTTCATGGTCTTGGACTATGTGAGGGTTCCCTGAAATATGGATGAGGATTTTTTGCAAGTCACAGCAATTTGTTCTCAGTAAGCTGTGGTGCATTCCTGCTACTTCTGGAGGTAATAAGTCCCCCGCAGTTTAATGTCTACACAGGCACATATTGTTCATTCGATGAAACAGCTTCAGCTCACCCACTATTTTTTCTGAGCACTCACATAAAGACACTTATTCCCTTTACATTAAACTATGAGCGGTTAGCCAGTGGCTGTGGTTTGAATGAACTATTCATCCTTACTTAGTATGTATTGCCGTAAAAAACTGAAATACTATTTCTATAGTACTATTACTATACTAAAAACAAATTCAGTATGGAAATCTTAGGTCAAATAATCAAAGAGAAAATATGAAAGGAATTATGCTTTTTAGTAAAGCAAAGTAAATAGTACTTTACAAAGTAAAGTAATCCTTTTCCATTGCAACTTGAAATGTTTAAAAATTATGACAATAGATTACTTCTAGTATGTGCAATGAGCATTGTGTTTGTCATGTATTTTCATGAGTAAGACAACATAAACAGTTTGATGGCCATGGCCTTGAAAGAGTAGATTGATTATTTATGTTGTGAATTAGACCAAAATTTACTCTTGCTATTATGAAAACCACTGTGGTCTACTCTCTCTTGGACACTAGGGAATCTATAGTTTTCCTGCTTTTTATATGTAACTGTGATTTGAAGTGTACTTAATGATAAGCAGCAACCCTACATGCTTTTTGTTTGTATGATATTAATATTTGAAACCTGCCCTGATGAAACAAGGTATTGATCAAAAATGTGTCTTAATAAATAGAACAGCTGCTGCTTAAGCATAGTGTCTTTACTCAACAACTCTGTTCATGACTTATTAAAGATTTCCAGTGGTGATTATTTTACCTGAGGATTTCTCTTTTCTCCCTCTAATACCTTTCTTTCTTTCATCCCTCTCTTTCTTGCTCCCTGTCAAACTCTTTTTGTTCTCAATTTCTCCATCTACTAATTAATCAGGGCGAGTGCTCCTCCAAGTGCAACAACATGTTCATCATAGAGACAGTTTGTGTGGCGTGGTTCTCCTTGGAATTCATCCTACGCTTCATTCAGGCTCGAAGCAAGCTAGACTTCCTGCGAGGGCCACTCAATATCATCGACGCCATGGCCATCCTGCCTTACTATGTGTCACTAGTGGTGACAGAGGATGACCCAGCTTTGGAGCACGAGAGGCCAGGAGGAGGTAAGGTGTACTTGGACAAGCTGGGCCTAGTGTTGCGGATCCTGCGGGCACTGAGAATTCTCTATGTAATGCGGCTGGCTCGACACTCTCTGGGCCTGCAGACACTTGGGTTGACAGTAAGACGCAGCACCAGGGAGTTTGGTCTCCTGTTGCTTTTTCTCTGCGTGGCTGTCACCCTCTTCTCCCCACTAGTTCATTTGGCTGAGAGTGAGCTAACAGGTACCCATGACTTCAGCAGCATTCCTGCCTCGTACTGGTGGGCCATCATCTCCATGACAACTGTGGGCTATGGCGATATGGTGCCTAGATCCATTCCTGGGCAGGTTGTAGCTCTGAGCAGCATCCTCAGTGGGATCCTCATCATGGCTTTCCCCGCTACCTCCATCTTCCACATGTTCTCTCGGTCCTATCAAGAGCTCAAGATGGAGCATGACCGCTTGTTCAAAGAGGAGTGTGCAGCGGCTGCAGCTGCTGCGGCTGCCAGTGTGGAGCTGAGTGAGGTGGGCGATAGGGGTGGAGAAGGAGGACAAAGGAGCGATAGAGTGTTGGATGATTCACTTTCTCCTGGACTGGGATTAAATCTCAAAAAGGACTGTATGCACTCATTGCAGTCTCTGTTGCAAAAAGATGGGGATAATAACCACGAGTTGCCTGCAGCAGCTTTCTGAGGGACAGAAAGCAAAACAATTGATTCAGTTCAAAACATTCAGTATATGGGATATACTTACAATATAACAAAAACTGCAGACTGATAATCTTCTAAGTCTCAAATAGTTGTTAATATATCTTTATGGCACTGAAAAGAAGGAGATGAAGTAGACATTAAATAAACACCAAACATGGTACCCCAATGTGCACCTGAACACAGACATCAGGAGACTCCTAGAAGCCCTTTAAATTGGACTTTAGTCTTTCCTGTTGGGAAAGCCTGTATACTGCAGCAATATAAGAATCTGCCTGCTTCCATAAACATGCAATACCAATCCAAAGTTGCTTATCTTTCCACTGTGAAAACATTTCAAGTTTATTATGCTTCAATATGTTGCATACATTACAAACTGAAATTATATCTTGTACTGTACATATCACTATACTCGTACATACAGTGTTAATAAATGCTCACTTTAAGTTAATCACATATTATTTTACATTGTGGTAAAAAGAAATTGTAATTATTTCTTGGCATTGGAAATGCTCAGAAAAGGCTGTTTTCTTCTGTTAGTTGTTTTTTATTTTTTTATTTCCACCATTATGCTATGTAATGCTACATGGTTAACAAAGCTTTTGTACTAGAGATAGTGAGAGTCAATAACTATTCAATTCTAATCTTGACTTGAAAAATAGTTTATTAGACACATATTAATATTTTTATATGGTATCTAGTACCCATCATTGATTAGATCTATGTAGTGAAATATTACATAGATAGATTATCTAGATTAATTTCTTACCATTAGTTACTAATCTTATACCCTTTATGAAACACAATTTTGATAGTTAGTAATATTTGTGGCTGATGCATAATCAGCATACCAGCAGGTGCAATTTCAAATGCTTACCAACTATGACTATTGAAAGGGTTATGGAAACCGAACAAAACCCAACACACATGACAGATAAGAAGAAATATGAATTCACAAAAAGATTATACGCACACTCACACATTGCCAGATTTTGAAATAAACTGTTAATTCTGTAGAACTTTTTTTTAGCTGTTTATTTTTTTCCGTTTCTTTGTTAGCTTTTTGTTATGTCCCACTGATGGCAAATGTCACAAATTGTCTGTGAACTACAAATACCTTTTTTTTCTTGAAAGTGGTAAGTGAATGCTTAATGAAGTATCTATAAATATAATTTACATAGACAGAATATGAAAAATCTATTGAGAACTATATAATCTTATAATCTCTGCAATGTGTTGCTGTATAGTCTATACGTTACATTAATTTACACAGCAAGGAAAAAAAAAATTTATAGCATTACGACCAGTAAGTAAACATCATTAATTGCCATTCAGTTGTTTATGATAAAATGTGATCAAGTATTAATCTAACATTTATTTATTTATGCATTAATTGAATTAAGTGCTCCTCTTAATTTACTTTGGAAAAGCTTGAAGCCATTTTCTGAGAAGAAATTCAAAGATTTGTCCATGTAAAATGTATAGCAGCGACTTTCAATATGTTTGTATGCTTCATTTTATGAGGGGAGGACTGTGTTTTCTCTCATGAACTCATGGTAAAAAACTCAAAAAACATTGTATTACAGTGCTTTTTGTAATCAATTGGTGAGGGAATGAAAGACAGATTTGTTACTGACTCAACACTGTATGCAAGTTTCATAATATGTTTGCTAACATCCATAAAATGTACTTTGAAATGCTCCAATTAAAAGCTCTCTAATAATCTGATAGATAGCCATTGTCTGAGCTGACTGTCTTTGAGTGAATGTGTGTGTGTGTGTGCGTGTGTGTGCGTGTGTGTGTGTTTGTGTGTGTGTATGTGTGTGTCCGTGCGTGCGTGCGTGCGTGCGTGCGTGCGTGTATGTGTGTGTATGCTTGTCTGCATGAGTCTTGTTAAAACAGTGAAATTGCTTCGGACACTTCAGAATGTTCAATCAGTCTCGTGTTTAACGCTGCTGATAGGAACAGCTGTCCCTGTCAGACTCTTGGATGAGGATTCTCTGGACCATAGTTCTGTGACAATGCCCCTTCTTATAACACTTCTTTTTTAGCATGTGCATCCTAGCGAAGCTCGTGGAAGGATGCCAAATTCATCTCACTAACAGGGATTTCTGTGGCACATATCTAAATAATCTCATCTTCAGGTCTGGGATAAACTAATTATGTTATTCTCTGTTAAATCCTGAGGTGGCCTCTAGTGCAGACTGTGTGATCCTCCTTATTCTGAGAAATGTGGTCAGTAACACAATGGGGTCCAAGAGAGATGTGGAGGCACGCAGAGACATGCCAGATGTGGATATAATCTAGATTAAAGTTGAGATTAACAGACCCACTGACAAATGCTTGAAACTTTATTCAGTTGCTTTAAATTTGATTTTGCCTCACAGTGAAAACACTTACTGCTTACTGAGACCTCCACTGGCCATATGGCATCCCATTTCAAGGTAGTGACTGAGGGAAGTTATAGGTGCAGGGGAATTTTTACCAAGGCCACTGGTTTCTTAATGTTTAAGGGGGCAGAACATTTTTTCATGATGCAAAATTATGTTTTTTGCAAATGCTTTGTTCAGAGGAACAATCACATCTGCAGATATGCTGAAAGAATAGAATCATAACAGTATCTATGTATATGAAATAGATCATTATTTTTCAAATGTATCATTCTTGAATTCATTCCCAATTACACTCAAAATATTGATCATTACCTTAAAAAGGTTGGGAGAGGGTTATAAATGTGAATCAAAGCCAACTAGCTAACCTCAAATTATTAACTTACTATGATTAAATCGTTGTATTCATAAGAAAATAAAGTTTAAAAACTGTAATAATTTCAACTCTCAGAGTCGACTCCATGACTCTGTTTTTTGTTTGTTGCTTTTCACCTCTTCACATTATGACCCTTCCAGTTAACTTCAGAAAAGAATTTTTAAACTAGAACTGACCTATGCATCAATATTTTCTCTGCAACTGAGTCTCCTCTAAGTCAACACAGGTGTCGGCAGCTTTGTTATAATACATTTTATTGGACACCTCTATTTTAAACATTCAAAAGTCTCATGTTTGAGTATAATAACTTATATTCAGCCAAACTGCCATAGGGTCTTTCCTATTTGAATGTAATTTATGTTAGATAATGTGAATAGCCCTGATTCCAAATAGTAATTCTGGGCAGGGGTGGTCACGTTGTTGTATTGATTCGATTAAAATAGCTTGCGATGTCAAAAAGGACACGTGCCACTGGTGGAAACTTGTATAATAATTTAATTTCTATAAATCTAACTTTGAAAGCTGCTGATTCTAAAATCTAGTTTCTCTCTCTTAGAACGAACAACACTCCTTTTTTACAACGAATCTAATCTCAGCCCAATATACATGACATTCTTTTGTTTTTGATCTGTAATACTTGTCACTATGATGAGGAGGATGACAAAATATTGAATGCTGTTCTTTGTTCTCCAGAGCTAATTCCAAAATAAACTTGCTTTGTGTGGACATTAACTATGATAAATAAAACCTTATTGACATTTAACTTAATCTATCAAATCTTTAATAGTACAATTATTGGTAGAAATATTGATGAGATAAATGGGGAGTGTAAAAATCTTGAGTTTTTGGTAGTCTTTTCACAGTTTCTCCCACTTCTCTATTTCCCACACACCTACTCATGAGATTGCGCCATAGAAAGTGTAACTACTGAAGAGGTCATCGTTGTTGGGAAGGCACTCGAGAGTGTGATTAAGGATTCTGGGCAAATACACTTAAATTGTAGAGTGTTTTTCCTGGCTTTGTGCTGTCTCCTAAGGAGATGGTACAGCAATACAAAAGTTAACATGATGGAGCTGAGGGGCAGGAGTAAGCTGATGATGGAATCACAGCAGATTCATCAGTTTGGTTTCCTGCATTCCTCTTCTGTTTGATTCTCGAAGGTCCGCTGCCATTGAAAGGAAGGAAACATTTCTGATAGAATCACCAAGAAACCTGTCCACTTCATATAGTAAATTTACTAGTTATAGTATTCATGTAAATACAACATCTGAATTTATTTTTCAGGTTTAAAACGTCAGTGTATCTTAAAGGAAAATTAAGCTGTTGCTAACTTTGATATGCTTCATAAAATGACAAGAAAATAATCATCGTAGATTTTGGTGGTCAACAGCAGAGCTGACACCTCATTTAAGATAATCACAACCATAATAGCACTGGTTCTCACAGCTTGTTATTAGTTAACCAATGCAGAGGCTGCCAAGAAAAGTCTCAATTTCATTAAAGAGAACAAGCTATGGATTATTCAGGGTAAAAGGTTGAACATACATGACCACAAACTTCACTACACGTACTGCTTGACATCACACACCACTGAAGGCAGGCATAGTTTACACTCAGTGCACTTGAATTTG